>BMAO01009177.1:0-245851 GCA_019973975.1 Trichonephila clavata | reverse complement strand
TAATAAACGAAATAAATGATCTTACCTAATCCCAAGCGAAGTGTGAAATTGCCACGGATGGTCAAGCACTGCGTTCCGTCGCCGTGGCAAACCCGCAACGATCCTCTTGTGCCTCAGAGTCTATGGCCCAATCACAAGCAACGTGCTGAAATGTCAGATATGTCCATTACATGCAGAATATGAATATAAACAAGACGATCGAAATACCTGGAAATTACTGTATATTTCAATAAAATTGGGTGTCTTATTTATAAGCATATGGGAAAAGTGTTAAAAAGCATGCATTTTAGTTAATATGTCTTAGTAAACAAAGAAAAAAAATACAAAGAAATTGAGGTGGACTGAAAACCTTTTTTAACAAATTTGCCATAAAGTATAAGCATACGATGGGTCATTATGAAAGATTAAATACTATTATTAAAAAAATAAGTATAGAGAAAAATATATCGAATGACTAATGCAAGAAGAAAAATTTCAAAAACAAATGCTTCAAACAACGAAAATTCAAAATACAATGTAAACTTGTTAAAAAATAGCATCATAGAAAATCAAAAAGAAATTTTTTAATTGTTCAAATGTACAGATATATAGTTAAAAAAGGTATAGGTGGAATAAAGATTTAGGCAGTTAATACTGTTACTGTAGGTGTCTTTATTATTACAATCAAGAAAAAAGTCATTATAAAATAAAATTTAACAACAGGGCATAACGTAATATATTTATTTATCCATCTGTTATTTAATGAAATAAATTTGTGTACAAGGAATAAAATTGTTTTAATAAAGTCTTATTATAATAGATCGAGATATTAAAATATTTTAATACCGAAATTAATTTTTGTGAAAATTTTACTAAAATATTTCAAACTTCAAATGTGTATTGAAATATAAAAAGTGTCCAATTCTAAATGAAGACAAAGGAGTCAAATTGCATATATATACAAGATTATATCAAAATTATTTTTCTTTGCATATCTCCATAAATGCAATATACTCTCACATTCATGCTGGTCAGCTGATAAATAAATGTAAAATAAACTGATAAATTGATATGCAATGTTAATAACACTTTAAATATAAAGATTTACATGTAAAGCTTTTTTAAAAGAATGAATCGTTTTCAAACTGTTTATTAATTTTGTTATATTGCTCATCGTCTAACCTTTTGTATAGCAATTAAGAACGAATGAGTCTGTAAAATAAGATATTTGTCATTATGTAACGCATGCTATACTTCCAAGACTGAAATGTAGATGCCCCCCCCCCGTTATGGATAGATTTGTAATGGAAGAGTGGTTTTACAAAACACTGCTTGTACCGTCAGAGACAGTTTGCATTCCAAAGAGTAAGGGTCTCCCACCTCGCTGTCTAATCTTTGATTATATTTAAGTTAACTTGCTTTAATTTGTTCCTCTAGATGTTTACTTTTAATTGTGTTTTACCGTCTAAGTACCCATCCTTTGTAACTGTTATATTTTTATGTTGTATTAAATGTATTTATTTACCCCAAGATTTTGTTGATTACTTTTGGTTTTAATCCAATAATCACTTAAAGAACGGTTACAGTTATAGATTTGTACTTCGAGTATTATTAGTTATTTTTAAGATGCTCAAGTTCCCTTGGAAAGCTTTCGCTAACCCACAGGAGAAAAGATACCTTAGTTGGGTATATGTTGATATAAATTGATACCAACGTATTATTTTTTACCTTTGGTAATCATACTTTCTGAACAAAGTATGATGAAAACTTAGAAATTTTTTTAAACAAATTAGCACAAGTAATGTTTAAAAAAGGAGCTCACTCTGCATTTTCCATTTATACAGACATCTCTCGTGCCAGGATTGCATTCTGTACCATCAGCAACGGTATCGGATAACATAACAGAGAAGAATTTCCCATCCGGTTTGCAGTGGAGTTGACAAGGTGTCACTAAGAAAAGAATTGCATGCAACTGAATGGTAATTCTCCCAATAGAAAAACTAATTAATAAATATGATAATATGCCATAAAATTAATAAAAATCATTTATTTATAATTATGTTTGACTTGAACAAAAATTGATAATATCCATGATAATTATATTTGATAATGAAAAAAAATAGCATACATATTAAAAAATTTACGTTTTATAAAGAAATAGTCAGCGGCGTTTAATTGCTGCTTGCACAAAAACAGAAAATATTGAGGTTTCCATCATTGATTTTAATCCAGTTTTAAGTAATGGAGTTGACGTACTGAATCAAATATGCGAAGGAGAAATATAGAAATTGGGGGTACATTTTCAGAAACGATGGATATATTGAAATTAAGTTCAAAGCAAAAGGGAGCGTATTTTTAAGCTATCCTATTGTGTTAAATTTTACGTTACACTTTTAAGCCTGAGTAGCCTCATCGTATCTTTTTGATCTCTCACTTTCTATATGATCAATGTCATAACAATATTGACAGAAAAATTAAGGGTATACGTACTTGGTGTCGCCACCGGTAGCCAGGTGTGCAGTTCTTCTTTATAAGGGACGTCGTCGTAAGCACTGCACTGTACCGATCGGAAGCTGGGGGCGTTCTCGGGACAGGGCTGTAATTGAAATACATTACTTATAAGCGAACATTCGATAAGAGCAACGCACAACGTTTAAATTGTAAGAGGTCATGCATCGATTAGGCTACTTAGTTATTAAAATTAGATCGGTATTTCCAGAAATGACTCTGTTATGAGATTGCGAGCGAACGTGAATTTAAATACTCATTTGCTTATTCCCTGTACTCAGATGGGTCATAATTTATACAGATGGTTTGGGTAATATATTGAATAATATTTATAGATTCAATTTTCCAAAGTGAAAAATGATTTCAGAAATGGACAAAATATCGCGATCGGATTTTAAATATTTTTATTGATTATGGAGTGTTATTCTTAAATGTTATGTTTCAAATGAACCAGAATAATATGCATTAGGGTGGATTATAGTTTTTTTTATTGAAATCAATTATAAATTCCTCGTGCACCACAAAGTATAACACGGGGCTCACAGAAGTAAGTATTAATCTCACATTACAAAGGAGGGAAGGAAAAAATCATTTGAGGTTATGAAAAATTACAAATATTTGCAACAAATTCGCAGAATTTCTTAAAAGCACTTTTAGAGGAAAGAAGTTGCTGAAGATTCGGAGGACAATTTATATTAAGTCCCTTGAAATTTATATTAAGTCTCCTCTATTGAGTCTTAGGATGCTTCGTTCTCTTTCAAACTTGGAACACTGAAGGAGCACATGTTCTACATTTTCCTCGCCACCAATATCACAGCCACAGGAAGATGACGGAACTAAATCAAATTTGTTCAAGTAGTTTTTAAAGTTGCTACATGTGACCTGTTAGAAATTGTGTTACTTTGTAATTAGTATAAAAATGATGGCAGGAGAGTTTCTTATTAATAGTTGGAATTGCAGTTATTTGGAGAGAAAAAAGTGCCCGTGCGGAAAAGATCTTCTGTGGTATGGAGATTATGGGAGAAAAATAATTCAAAAAATTAATTAAAAAATTTAATAGTTCCACAAAGGGGTTGAACTTTTGTAAAAAATGGAAAAAGACTTATTTTTAGTTAGATAATTTTAGACTCAAATTATCTTTCTACAATATAAATAATCAAAAGGATATTACTGATTGGTGAGTACAGAGTAGTAAATGGTACAGTGTAACATACTGCAGCATTTTGTATAACCCAGCTCTCTTCCCCAGTACTGTCGATCGCTGCAGTCCGATCCAAACTGTTTCCGCCTTCTGCTTTATCGCTTACTGTCATTTCCCTCTCTCTCGACAGTAGGTTTTTATTTTTTTCAGAATTTAATGCTTAAGAAGCTGTTCAATGTATCGGATGTGTTTTTCTTCAAATTATTTAGCAAGTTTCATCTCATCGCAATGTACTATGTTAGAAAGTGCTAAAATGATGTTTACCTTTGACAAAAATTACTTTCACTTTATACTGAAGAAAAAAAATTAAATACCTGAACTTCATATCCCTTGAGGCCGGACTTTAAAATATTTTTTTCTTTTAAATATATGCCATTGAACAGGGGTGTCAAACTCAAAGTCTAACTGAGGCTAAGCAAACAAGGTTTAACTTTCGGTGGATCTCCAAAAAAAATTATAGAAATGCAGATTTATTTCGAATAATACATTATAATAAACATATATAAAAGAACAAGTAAAACTTAATGTTAACGTGCTAAGACTTGACATCTCTTTTCCGTTACTATCTTTCCTATTTCGGGAGAAATTTTGTTCATAATGATTACTTTCAAAACTGACCCAAGGTGAGAATCATTAATATTATTTCTAAAAGGAGACTTATTTTCTTTCGTAACTGAAAATGACTGCTTGCACCGATAAGTACTTCCAAACATGGAAATAATTTCATATGCGAATTTATGAGTATTTTCAAATCTGGCTGGTAAATATTTGTAACATTCAGACACACCCACTTTTACCTTTAAATTTGAGTCTCACTGAATTTCGATCATCTCGATTTGCATATGGCTGGATGTCTAGTCAATATTTATTGAGGAAATCAAAAAAAATTTTGCTTCCAAAGGATTAAAATCTTCAAATTTAGTTCTAAGATTTGAAGTTTTTTCTGCGTATATTTGACGGATGCAGTATCATCTAAACTTGATTTGTTTATATTACACGCCGGGAAGTGTATTAAATCTTCATTTTTCAATTGCTTTTCCTAAAGTACTAGCTTACATTTTGTGACGGATCTATACGGGGTTCTACTAATCCCTTCATGACACTTTTAGAAAAATATTTATTTCAACCAACTTTCGCCGAGTAAGAAAGCGTGATTATGCAAATGAAGTATATTGTATAAATTCTGTTTTCGCGAGTTTGAGGAGTTGGCAAGTTGGAGTTAGCAAAGAGTGGGCAAGTGAATTGGCGAGTTAGTTTGTCAGTTGAAGATTGAAGGAATGGGGAATTATTAAGAGATTTTGGAGTTTGCCCATGAAAAGGATTACGGAGAGGGGATCCAACGACAGTGATTAAATCCAGATAAAGATCTCCTGCAAGATTCAAGTGTAGGATCCTCTTCATAACAGTACAGGTATCGTGAGCCTTGTGACGTAGTTTATACTGAGTGTGTTTAGGCTATCGTAGAATCAGTTGAGGGTCCGTAGTATTATCCCCGTGTTATTGAATCTCACCTCCGCGCTCTACTGTTTGATTATTTATCTTAATTAGATTGTCATTGTGTCTGATCGATATTTTGGTAACAATAAAATAGTTAGTGTGAAATGATGTCTGTTGATTATTCAGTTTCTTCCACACACCTAGCCGGGTCTGCGGGTAGACAAGGGGTTTCAGATGGAAGCAGGAACCGTCCGGCATTACAATTTGAATGCTTTAATTATGTCAAACATGTTCGTAATGATCTACTTTTTACTTGTAACGATAAAATTAAATTTGTTAAGTGTGTATGAACCATGAAAAATAAATCTTGCAACCATATTGGATCGGAAAATAAGCTTGTGTTTAGACTTTTAGTTTTTAAAAACTGACATACTTCTTTCAAATCGAAGAACTGTTTGAGAATCTTGGAGCAAGATATCCAGCATACATCGGTATAGTAGGTCAAACCTGAATATGAACTATCTAACTCACTTAAGAAAGCAATAAATTAGCACTGATTTAAGCCTCGAAATCTTTTAAAATTTATAATTTTTTTATACATGACAAAACATTCTACGTGTTTATTGCAATCGTACATAGTGCTTCTTGTTGTATAATACAATGCGCATGATGAATTTTTGAATCGTATTCTCATAATTTTTTTCGTAGTTATGCTACGAAGCCGTTGTTTTTACCGGTCATTAAGGGAGCGCCGTCTGTAGCTACAGAATTTAATTTTGACATAGGTAGATTGTGTTTCTGCAGTAGTTCAAAAACGCAGTTAAATATATCTTGTCCTGTAGTAATACCACGCATCGGTATTAGTTCAAATAATTTTTCAAAAGTGTTAAAATCCGTGTCGCAAGTACGAAGAGAAACACAGGTAATTGAGCTTGCCATCAATGTCCGTACTCTCGCCACAAGCAGCGGAACATTCGAAACTAGATGGTTTTTCTTTAATCTGATCACTTAAATTAGCAGCCAAGTCAATAATTCTTTCCGCAATAGTATTTCGAGACAAAGAAATTGTTTAAAAAGCCTTCAAATTTCCAAGCAAAATATTTTCTGTTACGTGCACCAATCCGTACAAGACTATAGTTGGAGAACTAAGACTCATATTGAGTACTTTGAATATATATAAAATTTACGCAAATCAGTTGTTTTTACAGCTAAATACTGTTAATTATTTAATTGCACACTTTCTTAATAATCTATGTTTTCAGCTTTTTGATCAACAAATTATTATTAATTATTTAACAGTTGAACATTTATATATATATATATATATAATTAAAGCTAATTTTTTGTTTGTATTTTTAAAAATTATTTCGTCATTTTTCATCTGTAAAAAAGTCAGTAGGCTTTGAAATTCTGAAAAAAAATTCGATCCATCCTAACTTTCCTATTTTCTCCTACTACGGGTAAAAAATTGCCTTAAATCATTCTTAAGATAAATAGGAGAGCAATAAATAGATAAAGAAATTAATAGATAAAGAAGAATGATTTCTCCTGAAATCAAAATAATATGAAACTATATTTCTTTGAAAAAAGATTAATTTAAAAAATAACAATAATTTCGAAATAAAGAAACATTTTTGACGAACATTGTAGAAATCCCTAAATAAAATAAAATAAATGATCCCTGAATAATAATGAAAAATGACTTTCAATGACAGTTATTGAATTATTTTTGTATAAGGATCATAAATAAAAAAATTTCTGAAGGAAAATCAGAAAATTTGATAGATTACATATGAAAACGAGCGTATTTATAGAACGATTTTTTTATTCGGAAATAGATATAAGTTTGATCAATGGTAAGAGACTTTTTTAACTGAATGAAAAAGTCAAAAATGCAGAGCTATTCGAACCGAAATGCTTTTTTTTTTTCAAGTAAATATTGCCCTCTACTTTCCTTTTGAATGACTTAATCATTCAAAATGGAATGGTGTTTCTTAAGTGACAAACTTTCTGCTTAATTCCAACACAGAATTTTCATACTTCTATTTTTTTTCCTTGATTCATGCAATGAAAATGTCGGAATTCAAATAAATTTGATAAATTCAATATGACAAACATTAAAATAAGCTCTATGACTATATAAAAAGTAAATCACTAAGTTATTTATGTTAAATAAAATAGAAAATACTTTATAAATGCTCTTGTATTTATGTAGAGTGTGTGTGATAAAATTATAAATTTACAATGATGTATTTCTGTGTGTTCTTTGAGTTAATTAAACTTCATAAAATTGAAGTAATCCACGTTCTTCAAGAAAAATATCAAAGGAGCGATCGATAGTTTTCCATAAATATTATGAACAAATTCTGCATTATTTGATACATTGCTATGGAAACAGTACTAATTCAATTTAAAACTTTTGCATAAGGAATGTAATATATCCCGAATCAATATTTCTATTAATAGCATGCATATCGTATATTATATAAGGATTTGAATATCAGGTTGCTGTGTGGTAACGTTAACATTTTTAGACCCAAAGTTTTGTAAGACTTTAACTATAGATCGAAATTTTTTTCAGCGAAGAATTGGTATAAAAGGACTATAATAATTGGAAGTTTCATCCTTTGCTGAGAAAGATGTAAAATAGTATTATTTAAGATAAATAATTGAGACTTTAAATACGAATAAATGGCCCTCACATTTTAACTAGGATATGAAATTGATAAAAGGAATTTTATGAGAATCTTAAGAAAGAGAGTTTAAACTTTGAACCCAAAATAAAACTTTCTACTTAAATGTGTATATACTCTCCATGAGTTATTACAAAAAAATGATAAAGTCAAACAATAAGGTAAATTAATGAGTTGAATGTCAGTAAATTCGTAAAATCTACGATTTAGATATTATTCTGCTCTTTCCTTAGAAAAATCGTACGACAAATGTAAAGTAATTTTCTAAGTTCCAATTGTAGGCAATATTTAAAGCTAATTTTACATATTAATATGCATTTCGTGATAATTTTAATAGTTATAACAAAGCATAATGAAAAACAATTTGTTTTCAACTATGTAAGAAAGAAACTAAAAAAGTTATTCTAATGTGTAAATTTCATCATGTAGAAATGTAACCTAATAAGATTCCAATTTTAGGATAACTATAACAGTAATATTAGTTAAATACGTTTGAAGTCTGAAGTAATTAAAAATATCAAATATAAAACGAGTTAAATGATATGAAAGCGAATAAAATACTTAGAAAATAACTATTCTATGACAATGCTTTGATGTTTATTTAAAAATATGTTTAACTGTAAAATCAGTTTTGTATATTGCTATGAATGTAACTTGAACCATTATTTGTAACATTTCAAAATTTCCTTAGCTTATGGATACCAGCCTATGCTATTAAAAAAAAAATCCTAATTTTAAAAGGAAATTCCAAACCCCTGCACATTTACGCTCTGTCAATTCCTGATATTCTTATTAGTATGCTTTATTATTATAATTTTAGGAATCCCTTTCGATATTCCTTAAGGATGTATAAAGAAATGAATCTGTAAACGTCCTTACATTAAGAAAGAGCAAAGGAATCGAAAAAAAGGAAAGGATTAATTGATTTTCTGACTCTATATAATATTTTTATTACGAATTTTCAATAAATATAGCTGCGAAATATTTAAGAACTTCGTTTAAAAAGTTCATTTCTTCAATTTTAGAACAAATGTAAAATTCCTTACCCGATTTACTGTTCATTAATTTTCGAGTGAATATTATAAAAATATTGAATCGCATGTAAGAAAAATAACGCCTTTAAAAAGTATTAGAAGGGGTTGATTTATTTATAATATATTTTTTCGGTTTAAATGAATCCAATATGTTGAAAAGACATTTTATTCTTGAGAGAAAAATAAGTCCTTTTTTTCTCTCGAATCTCTATAAAAATCAATATGATGGAAAGAAAGAGAGATTCGGTTGAATGATTCTGAATATGAAAACAGCTTTCCGATGTTTTCCAATTTTCATACGCAATGATTTTTTGTTCATTTTTATGTTACAAAAATACAAGGTAACATTCAGAGATGAAATTCCTTCCATTGAATATAATACTTCTTCCACATACTTCAAAAATATACGTTGTGAAATATTCTTGCGTTATTGCTCTGCAACAGGAGGAATTTCACATTCCCGTGACGCTTATAGATAAGAAACAAAAATTTGTATTATAAAGTTCTTTCTTCATAACGTCAATCAGGAGAGAGAAAAACTTATAATTAAATTTTTAGTTGTAGTGTTCATTACTTGCACTGAGTAAATGAATTTCTCAAATGTTTTAACCAGAGACATTTTACAACTTATACATTTTATATTTGATTTTCATTTCACTGATATTTTACAGTTACGTGAAAATACAGCTTTACCGGCCTACCGTATAAAATAGTTAATTAGTATTTCATTTGATCAAAGATGCGTATGCAAACCAGTAGGTATAAGCAAATTTTGCTCATTTAATATGAAATAACTTTTATAAATTTCTATTATTTCTAAATAACTATTATGAATTTCTTTCAATTTTTAATATTTTTTTTATTTTTTGTATTAAATATTTTACTTGACCGTAAAATTTTTTCCATTAAATCCCTTTCAGTTTTTAAATTTTTTTCTAAAAAAAAGATGCGTAATATCGTGAAAATGTTTAAAATTCATCCTTGATGTATACATAAGTATATGTAACATTATAAAAATGATAAAATAGAAAATAAAATTTTCTGTAAGAAATATGAAATAATTATCTTATAATAAATGTTTCCACTCTAAATATTTACTTATTTACTATACTTTTTAACATTTTTCACATATAAATTAGAAGAATATTTTTTTTTTAATTTAAGATCAAATAAACCAAATATTTAAAAAGCAAAAATGAGTAAAAAGCTCAGAAAATTATAACTAACCTCAGTATTGCACATTTTGTACCGTTTCCGTTCCCCAATACAGTAACGTCCTCCTCCAGCAGGCCTGGAAGAAGAAAAAAACAAATAATTGCGAAAAATTGTTTATTAATGTCACGATTGGAAGCAACGTGATTACGGTTGGTGACGGACGTCATTATTTTGAACTACGATTGAGTGACGAGAATGACACCGAAGCTAACATGTCGTTCTCCAAATTTTCAGACCATGCTAACGTGAATGCTTAATGTATATAAAAAGCATCAGCTTCTCTGTATAATAGTCCACGATAAATTTGCAACAGAAGCAACGCCAACCACAAGTTAGCGATGATTCGATTACAGCGGTTTTTAAATAATTTTGTAGTATAAATAGGTATAAAGTAAAATATTAAACAAAACTTCGAACCGTAATTTCTCTCTCTCTCTCTCTCATTTCGGTTCAACTAAAAAAAATATATCGGTTCAGTTCCCGTTTTCGTTCAACCATATATAACAGTCTTCGGTTCAGTTCCGAAGGAATAATTTTATTTTATGCATATTCTTATTTGCGATGAAAATATAACTCTATCATACGCAGAAATGTAATTCGATCAAAATTTAGAAGATTTTAATCTTTTGTTTAATTGGCACACTATGTGAATTTATACAGTTAACCAGCCTGTACGATAGGAGTGATGAACAGAGAACGGTGAGCATTGGCATTGTTATCCCTTCTCAAAATCGCATGTGACAACTAGGTTCAGGATTCTGATTTGTCTATCTAAACAGTCTATATAAACATCCGTGGATGATCGCATGTGAGATGCAAAAAATATAACTTAGACTGATATTTTTCTTAAAAAATAATCTTGTTTATTCAGTTGAATTAAATCTGCTTTTTACAAGTAGTTTCATGCGAAACTGAAACAGAAAAGTACTAGGGAACATTAAAACAGGAAATTGAGAAGCAATGTACGTATAATGATGATAATTATATGATTGACGTTAAATTAGAAAATATTGATAAGTTTTTTTTTTTAAATTTTTTTATTACACTAACAAAACGACTGAAGATATATCGAAAAGAGATAAACCAATTTTTTTCTTGGTTCAATTCTGGTTATCGTTCTGACCAAAATAACGGTTTTTTCCGATTCGAAGCCCTGATACTAAAGCCAAAAGGAAGAAATCAAATGTCCATCGTCAATAGACACATTAAACACTCTTATAAACATAATTAAAAGTTATTTTTAAATTTTTTTATCAATCAATTTTTTATGTCGATTTTTTACAATTAATAAAAATAAATTTATAGAAATGTGATCGAAGTAGAATTTTTGTACTTCGTGTTTTGTATTCGTGTTTCTTTCGCTTTTAAAGGAAAACTCTATATATATCCTTCTTTTACAAAACATTAACTTTAGTGAAGAAATGCAACAGTTTATTTATTTAAGAAAAAGCATCTTTATGACCTTTAAAAATTAGGAGTATTTTTATTTATAAGATTAATATTTTTTAATACCTGGGATGCACATATTTAATAACATTATAATATGCGAAAATAAACACTAAATCAAGTTAAAAAATTTACAATGCTAAGTATAATCTTAATTTATCAAATAATTATAGGAAAATCAGTACTCATATGCAGGAATCCTAATAAAAGCAATAAAAATATGATATTTTTAAAAATATGCAATTTTAAACAAGAAAACTTTGACAATTATTTTCACAGTTCACACCATTTTATAAATGGGTGTCTTACTTGGTAGTGAAAAGGACTTAGAACTGTACATGCATAATTTGTTTTATATATATTGAAACTTAAGAATTAAATCTGTTCACTTAATTATTTTAGAGGGAAAATAGGATGAAAAAGTGAAATTGGTATAAAAAAAACATATTCCTAATTTATAACTTTTTTAATTAAATAGTTTTTTTTTGTTAGAACAAACAAAAAACTAATTCGCATAAAAATTCCTATGCATTCATGAAATTAAAATTTACAGTTTACGTATACACAAGAATTTTATTTAAGAAATATATTAATCTGTAAAAATATATGTACAGGATCTATTTTATACAACAAAATCGCCTTAGCTGGTTTGACTCTGAGAAAAATGTAGTTTTCAATAATATTTCAAAAATTGCTAAAGAAGTATTTTTCAAATAACTGTAATACAGATTTCAGAGAAGGCAAATTTGCACACTACAATAGCTTTACATTTTATCTCGACTTAAAACTTCACATCAGCTCAAGCGTTCGTACTTTTTTATCCTTAAAAAAATTAATTACATTACAGTATTATTATATTGCGTTTCGAACGCTTTGCATATTTTGTTCAATGTATACATTCATAATAAGTATGAGAAGACATTATTTCATTTCTATAAATACTATCATTAGTATTTCTCTTCGCAAAATAAGCAGATTTTCAAGTATTATGCAGTAAATATTATACGTTTTTGGTAAAATTGCAAAATATTCCACTAATTTTCTAGTCGGAACAAAATTTCAAGGAATTCTTATTTTGTATTAGTAAAACCTCCATCTTATAGAGCAAGGAGGGCCAACCTTTTTGGAAAGAGCAGAAATATTGGTATATAACAGAATTAAAATATTATATTAATATATACGATCTAAAGATCATGCATAGTCAACATTCAGAAGATGAAAAATGCTTTTCTGTATCGATATATCGCATACAGTCATAATTAGAAATCACTTCAACGCTACACTTACATAGGATTGTCACAGTGTCTTTGAGAAAGACTCACTCCGGCTCCGCAAGTTCGGGAGCAAGGAGACCAAGGTTCCCATTGTCCCCATTCACCATCAATAGCTTCGGGGCGTTCTCCGATCTCTGTGCATCTTCCCATCTGACACCACTGGAATAGAAAGATATCAATTAGCATTCATTTAAAAGAAATTACGCACTCCTGTAGGCAAAAATAAACAAATGAAATGAGACTGTGATCCATGGAATTTTTCCCCTAGAGAGAAAATTTTTCTACTTAATGGCGAGTTGATTTTTCATTTGGAATCAATTAAAATTCAGGGTTTGTTTCTTTGTGAAATGTTCCTTTATAGTTAAATTAAGGTGAGCGGAAGCTGCAAGAAAATAAATTCTCGAAAAACAATAAGATATATTTTTTTACATAATTAGGTTATTTTATAATAACCTCAACAATCAAACTAATTAGCATTTTATAACTTTAATTACAATAAGAATAATTAAAAAATTACACATTTGTGTTTCATAACAAGGCGATTCCCTGAACCTTCGAAATATCTTCATTTTACTGTAATGAAAAGTATGAATACCTAAACTAATTTAAGTAACTGATTGCAGAGAACCATATAAATCATATTCCTCTCTCTTGAAATACTGAATTAATTATTTTATTCAAAACTTTCTTGTTTCTGTTATCATAGGGTTTGAAAAACTATATATAAATTAAATTTCAAAATCCAGATTTCGGTTTTTCTTAAAGTGAAAAATCGATTAATGGGGTTTTAGTAGGTTTTTTTTAATAATATATAAAATAAGTAGACTAATATTACATTCATACAATAAAAATTGCCTAAAATATAGCGTAGCAATAATTAGAAATAAAAGTATACTATGACAAAATTGACAAATTAGAATTTTTTTTTATTGAAATATTGCATAAAATAAAAAGAAAAAGACTTTTTGTTATCATTTCTTTATGTGTAAAGAATAGAAAAGAAATACATATGTAACAACGTATAAGTCTTATTATTTGATAAAATAATACTTATAGAGGAAGCTAACGCGTACACACACACACAAAAAGTCATATTTCATCAGCTAATATAATTTGGAGAAGAAATTTTTGCTGGACGAAAATAACTTGCTCGCGGTTTGTTAACATGAGTTAAATCACTGCAAATGCATTTAGTACTAACATAAAATTTAATGTATTGTAAATTATACACGTAGGGAAAAAATGTAGAAAATTTGATATTTTTCACATTTTGTTAAAACACAAAATCTGTAGCATAAGTTTTTTTTTTTTTTGTCATTTTAAAGTTATTGACGATTAAGTTCCAATTACTACGCTAAAATGTTTTTTTTTTTATTTACTATTTAAACATTTATCTTTTTTACATGCAAAATAATTTGATAAAAATTAAGTGAATTATATTACAATTACTTCTTGAATAATAGTAGAAAAAATAAAATTATTTATCTTTTGAAAAAATTGTTTTTAAATGTTTAGGAAAAGCCGGTTTTTTGTGCTTTGGTAAGTTTGAACATGAAAAAAAAACTGGTTAATGGGTAGAAACTAAAAAAAGTTATAACCGATTAAAAATATAATCATAAAACCAAAAATATATAATATTTATAAATTATAAAATTTATCAGAAACATGGATTCAGTATCTTTTCATTCTATCTTTGTCTCCAGGAAAAATCTCACTGTTCTTTTTCGGAACCAAATATTTCCAGACTTGATGGAATCAAATTTGTGGCGCCATCTTTAGGCATTATTGAATACTATTTCCCTGCTCTAATTACTTTATCTTGTGCTCTCTCAATAACTTACAGTACAAATCAATTCATTTTAAAAGAAGATTTTTAATTTTTTAATTAAAATTTAGAAATAAAGCATATGTGCTTGTTAAATTTCTTACTAATACATAGATGTAATAATTCCTAAATCAATTTATTTGTTCAAATTAAAATTCGCTAATAATTAATCACTATTAATTAATGGTATGAAAACACCCAAAACTATTTTTGTTGCATTGGGTAGCAGTAGTAGGGTTTTTTTATGACGACACAAACAAAATAATTTTTCGAATTGATAAGATCTTTACAATATAAGAGCTTATATAGTTAAATCATTTTATATTTTTTAATATATATATATATACAGTAACATAAAATGAAAGAAATATATGGCTTAATAATATATATATATATATATATATATATATATATATAACTATATGATGACATTTAAAGCGGAAGAAAATCAAAAATTAATTTAAACACAAAAAAGAAATGTTCCTAAGCAGGAATGAAACTCAAGGACTTGCGTTTACTATCAATATTCCCATTTTCATCATTTATATACATATTCTTTTTTCATCCTATTGCCATTTTTTGGAGATAAATAAATGTGATGAGATATTACACGTATTCGAGGAAAGACGGATAGGTACGTGGGATTTACGTATAAAATCTCATTTCTTCAGGCTAATTGATATTAATTATATAATTTACCTATTGTTTACGTTTCATCTATGAAAGTCATAATTCTGATTATAATAAATCATAAAATATTTTATCTATTATTTATATATTATCTATTTTTTAACCAAAGGTAACTTCTATATTATCTATTTTTAGTTTAGGATTTTATCTATGACAATACATTTCATCTATTGTTTACATTTTATTAACATATAACCAATTCTTTAGTCTCTTAATTTGTGATATTTAAAAATTGACAGGGGGGGGGGTCACCTACTAATGTATTGTATAAGCAATTTAAGAATATTCGTGATACTTAGAGATCTGGAAGGCATCTTAACAATATATTCCATAACTCAAAAGTAGTATACAAAAGGAATGAAGAAGAAATAGTAAAAAATTGAAATAATTTGCTGTGCTGGTAGCTGGTATATCGATGTAAAAAATATCTAAACATTTTTTTTTCTTACCTAAATTTTGTTTTCGATGTAGCACATTTACCAACATATGTATTGAAAACCCGTTTTCAGGAAATTCTTGAGCCATCATTAGTTCATAATTTAACTCTAGTATCAGAGTAAGTACTTTCAAAGAAACAAATTAAACCATGCATTAATATACCATCAATACATTAAATTGTATTGGAATTGAAATTGAAATGGAAGAGCTTTACTAGGGTTAAATAATTTTCTTAGCGTAATTTTTGTATTTATTAAATGTAAAAGAATTGAGACTGGACATTCCGCTTGATTCTATGTAAGAGAGCTAAAAATATTGTGCTATGTGAATAACATCAAAATTAATGGAACGAAACATTAATTCACGTGACAGAATTTAGCTACATTAATTCCTGAGTGGGTGATTCTCAGAGTTTCCTGCCTCCTCTGCATTACAAATAAAGTTAATTTGATGCATTAAGTACCATTTTGGAATTACGTATTACCAACGGTCATTGCGACGCAACATATTTCTTTGATAATATTATACAAGATCCTTAATCATTGCTTTATAATCCACACGTATGTCTACGTTCTACAAACCATTAGTGTTGAATGTTGACCATTTTTGTATCCATTTTTGTTGAATATATGATCAAACTTCATTACCTTTATAATATTACCTCAAAAATTACCTTTAGAAATTATTCGAACTCCCTAAGGGAGGGGTACAAACTGCGTCAGAGTTTTAATAAAATGTCGAACGAGCATATATGGAGACTTCTGCTTGATTTTAAGGCTAAAGCAGGGTTTCTCAAACTGTGGGGCGCCCCCCCAAAGGGGAGGGGCATGATAACTCTACAAGCATATTGAAAAGTCGAAAACGAAAGATTGTTTAAAAAGTTATTAATTTACTGAACTAAATGCATTCTGTCAAAATAAAAAATAAAATACACATTTACACTGATACAATACACTTATAAATGTTATAAGTACTGCACAATGTATTTTATAATTAATTTAACAAAACGAAGTTAAGAACACGTATAATAATTACCAATGACTCATGGGCTTGTCATATATAAGATTATACACAAAAATTAACACTTATCTTGATAATTAATCCCCTAACTGCCGATTAAAAGTTACGCGATTCGCTCTCCAATGCCACCATTTTCCTCGTAGTCACGCGTGCGCGATGTATGAGGGGAGGGGGAAGAAAAGGAATAAAAAAATAGGCAAGTCCTCTGAAATCAGTAAATCCTTTGCAAACACTGTCGAGTTTCTTTTATTGCATGTCAAAGCCATCGTAATAATTTTGTGGATAGCAATGCACAGAAAAACATTGTGCTTCGAAAAGACGTATATATACGTCCGGGGCAATTAACGCTTTGGCTGAGTGAGACGCTTATCTGCACCGGTGGCACTTGAGAGGTTAAAGTCGTGTTGTATCGAGAGGTTTTGAGGTTAGCGTCAAAGTATTGTTATTGTAGGGAGAGAGGGGCGTGATGGAAATAGATTGAATATTGTGTCGCGAACATTGAAAGTTTGAGAAGCACTGAGCTAAAGAAATACATTTCATCTTTAAAACAATATCACTTGCAAACCTATTCAAAACAATTATTTGTTTTTTCATCTGACCACTGTCTAGCAATTATTACGAATATTCAGACATAGCTTTTCGTGACCGGCGTTGTCGAATGGCAAATTTCAGTCTTGATATCACTGAAGACCCACCGTGTAAATTTGGTGATGCACTTTAAATCTGCCGTGACTCAGTGTCATGTTGGTTGTGTGGAAGTTAGGAGAGTGGAATGAGATGGCTCAGATGTCATCCTCGTCACTTGTCCATGGTTCCGAATGACGATGTACGTCTTTAACACCCCCTCACATTGCTCTAGAGTTTGACGTTAATAAAAAGGTAAGTCACCTTCTCACCCAGCCTAGAACAATTTGGTTGAGTGACGTCAAGGAATCGAACATCCCTTAATTAAAATAATAATCATTATAAACATTTTGTAATCTGTAATGTAATAGCCAGTGTGGCTCTTTCACTTTCTCTCTCTCATTTTCTGAACTGCATATGCATGCCTCCGAAATCCTTCCTCTTTAAGGAAAATATTTAGTCATATTGCACCGCATAGATATTATAATCTGTTATATTTAATTTTAAATTTTTACTAAACATCAGGAATTAATGAAGCTAATTTTCAAAAAATTAGGTTTTTTTTAAATTTTAATTATTTGTTCCTTAAATAACAAATTTTTAACCTTCAAAATTACTTTAAAATATGTTAATATCACTTATAGGCATCACTCAAACGAGTAAAGTTATGATATAGGCTTGTTTGGGCAGATGACGAGTCTGGCATCTGAATAAGGCCAAACTCTTTCATCCAAATGTTCATATCATAGCTAAGGATAACTTTGCTGCTCAACGTACAATAACTATCATTACACAAACCCAAGGTTTTTCGTAGAAACGAATCTCACAATTCCTTTAGGTTACGGCTATAAATCATCTGAACTCAAAGAAACAAATACTATTGCAACATCGTTGTAATTACTTCAAACGTAAAAAATGGCATTGGACTTGCCAATTATATTATCTAATATTATATAGTGAAGACACTAAATTTTTTTAAAATTGTGGTAACAACTAAATTTCCAAAAAAAATATTTTTATAATTCTTTTAAAAGTATCAATTTTTTATTGTCTTTTAAAAACATTCGTACAAGATCTATCTGTGAGTGAAATTTGTTTTAGAATAAATAGTTGCGAGCAATAAAACAACAAAGAATGATGCATTGGGGCAATTAACATGCAGAAATCTAGCTCATTATAAAACGTTTAGAGTATATAAATGTGTAAGATTGATTATAATGGATAACGAATTAAGGAAAAACGATATTGAATTGATGCAGCATCTTTCATATTCACTTTTTGAATAATTCATCGATATTTTCTGCGACATGAAACTGAATGTGAAATAATGAAATTTTGATCGAGAGATATAGATCACTCTGCAAATAAAATCAAAAGTTTGTTTCATTTAGAATTAATAGTAGTATTGTTCAGCGTATTATTTGTGAACTATGTTTTTCAAATATATGCAGAACGCGCAAGCAAAGAAAAAAATTTAAAAACTCTTAACCTATTTTAAAGTTTGGTACATTTATTTTCATTATTCATTCAATTATATTTTTAATGGATATTACTTTTTTCCCTCCATATCATAAAATCCTAAACATGGGGCGTTAGATACTTCCAATTACCGTATTTACTCAAATCTAAGCCGCACTTGTTTTACCATATTAATAATCCTGAAAATCAGGTGAGGATTAGAATCGAAGAAAAAAAATTCGTTGGATGGGGCAATTACATATTGATGTATATATTTAAAAGTTTATAATACAGGTAAAATAATTAATTATTCACTTCTTATTAGTTCTCATTTTAAGTTTATCTTAATTTCATAAAATTGGTTAGCGCGATATAAACCATTTTATACTATTCATTTTCCCCAAAAACTTGTTGAGATTCCGGGTTGTGGCTTAGATTCGAATCAGTGCCAGTTTATCGATTGGGCGCTTGGGGCGGGCGCCCAGGGGCCCGAATAAGCTGGACTTAACCAGATTTTCTGGTTATATAAATTTCGATCCACCAGTGCCAAGGGGGCCTGTAGATTTTCTGCGCCCAGGTTCCAAAATGAGCTTAAACCGGCAGTCAAATAAATAAGGTATTTCAAAAACGAGCTTTAATTTCTTAATTTTTTTTAAAAGAAAAAAAATGTAGTCTAACCTTATTTTACATAAAATGAACATTTTTTTATTATTATTGTTTTTACATATCCTAGCCATTCGAGATTCCTTTTATAAGTTTTGAATAATACAATTTAAATTATTAATTTTATGAAAATAATGTATTGAATAAAATCTGTACAATTGCAGTGAGATTACAAATACTAAATTGGAAATTACCATGTTTCTGTCACAAAGAGTGCCTTCGGCAGCAGGTTCCAGGCGTGTGACGCATTTGTTATCCTGACGACACCAAAGAGTCTGGCATACATCCTGCAAATTGTAATGGTTAAATTAATGAAACAAGCTATAAGCGTTCTCCAAGTTTTTTGAAAAAATTTCTATAATTTGATTTTGAATATTGAAACTAAGTAACAAAATCTAATTCTAAGCAAAAGAAAAGAAAAAAATAGACATCAAGATATGATATTTATCCCTGAAATAAAATACCATATAAAATTCTCACCACTCGCATACCTTTAATATATGATGAAAAGTAAAATATTATTACCTATACTGTTGAATATATACATATTTATTTGTTTACATTAATAATATTAAAATATTAACTGTACCAGAACGATCTGTTTTCTCCGGTTATAAACAAGTTAAAGAAGAATGCGCATATTCATTTGAAGCATACTTGTGTTCTTTTTATCACTGATTGTATACACACAGTGACGTTTTCGTGTCACACAGCTGAAAAATCAGCTTCTTTTTGAGGAAAGGATAACACCGTTCCTATGCACACGTGCACCCTAAATATTGAGAGGTATTGTCATCTGATATCGTCCCGGCAACAAGTGACCGTGAGAAAACCCAACGGCTGGACACCTACAAGCCGGAAGCTCTAAGTTTAATTCAAGGTGTCAGAAAGAAACCGTCCCCATCCCAAGACCATAGAGTGGAAAAAAGATTCCGTGGAAAACACAAAAGAGAACGGTTGTGTTGACTCCTCCCTCACAAATAACATATTCTGAACACAAATGAAACACTCGATATTATGAATAATTTAAACGGAAATGTATATACTGTAATTAACAGCTATGACGTAAATGAACCAGATATTTAATTCCTAACTCTCACACTACCATTAATTTTCTCAAACGTTACAATATTGACCTTGAAATTTAACTAATAGGAAGATGATTCCTGATAGTATTAAGTGAGACACGATTGGGGACCCATAACTACTGATGAAGTTCATTTTGTACGAATTTCGACAAGGAAGAAATGCTAGAGAAGCGTGTAGAAATTTATTGAAAGTGTTTGATGAAGGAAAACCTGTCCCCTCCACCCCTAAGCTCAAGTTGAGTCTGAATAAGAGAATATTGTGTATATGGTGGGACATCGAGAACCAATATATATTGTTATCTGTTGAAATCCAACGGAAAACTGAGTCTAAAGAGGTGCTCTTAGCAACTGGATAATTTAAAAACAGCACTTCAAGGCCGGCGACGTTCAGTAGGAAGGACATCATAATGCCAGGCGCACATGTTGCATTGGGGACTAGTCAGAAACTCGCAGAGCTAAGCAAGAAAATTCTGTCCAATCCACCATACTGCCCGTACCTAACACCCTCCAATTATCACTTATTTCTATCCTTACAATTTTTTTTTTGTTGAGTAAAAAAAACGGAAAAATTAAAACGATATCAGACAAACGCTGGTTCAATTTTTAGCCTCTAGAAAAAGGGATTTTTTAAAAATGGGACATACAAATTGTCACCACGCTGGCATGAATTCATCAATTATGATGCAAATAACATTATTTAATAAATCCTATTCCAGATATAATTTTTATTAAATTCTAAAAATGGACAGAATTTTGCGTTGCCTAATCTCTCTTTAAATGTCCCAGTAAAAATACACTTGACACTAAAAATAACTTAGTAAAAATACACTTGAATGGCTCAATTGTATAGATATTTCCACATCAGTTTGAAGAAAACAGAATCATATATAGTTACTGTGAATCCAGTTTCCTTCACTGATGTAATAATTTCTCTAGATTTTGTAAATAAATCCTGAATTTCAATCAGCAGAAACGAACTGAATTTTCAAAGAGGTACCTTTTCAATAATCAAAATTTTATTTTTAAAAATAAATGCCTAAATAACACGCATTATTACCTTTCTTCATCTTGTCTCATTTTAAAAACTGAATATTCTTGCTATTTATTGACTTAAGGAAATGGAAGTATTGTAAAATCCTCGGATAAGCAAAAATAATTATTTCTTAAAGACAATAAATCAAAAATTTCCTCTATATTTTAAAAAATATTTAAATGATGGCGTTAGAAAATTCCCGATTGTCATTGTTAATTTTAAATAGAAATAAATAGACGATTAAACTTTATATTCTACTGCAAAAACTTAGATATATTTTAATTTTTTTTTTTAAAAAAGTTAACATCTAAAATGGGAATACATAATGGAAACGAAATGATGTGAATCAGTTAAATTTTAAATAATCTCAATAAAAGCTCATTTAATTTCGTGTCAAACCTTTATCATTCAGTATGTATCAAATAAAGTTTCCTTCATTAATCATACATGCACACTCATTAACTATATTTACAGAACATTCATTTTTTTCCACCTTTAAGCATACTTGCATACTTCGGCAAACTATTATATAACCTTGAAAATCTACAATTTTTAAAGTTCAGCTGTAAATAAAATTTAAAAAAATTATCTTTGGTATTATTTATTCTTATTATTTTTTTTTATTATTCTTAGTATGTAGGCAGTACTCGATGTTATCCTTCGAGAAGCATTTGACGTAGGAATCATTCCAAATACTGTGCTCTTTAATAATTAAAATACAATCTTATAAACATGCTCTTAAATTTTAATGAAGTACTAAACATTCTTGTTAAGCCCATAAAAGGATTCTTGTTACTTTTTGAACATTAAATACACTTTATTTAACATTTTCTTAAGAATGATTTCAAAAACTGCTTGAATAGTTTGTAAGTAAGAAGCTTAATTCTGATAAATAATTTTTAGTTAAAGGAAGTAGTGAAGAAATTTTATTTATATATTTATTTAATTTTCATATGCAAATAATGCAATAAATTTTGAAAATATATCTTACAAATTCATGTTACTATTTGAAATGCATCAATGCAAAAGAACATAAAACATTTTAAGCAATTTTTTTAATTCAATCAAAATCTTAAAATGTGTTAGGTAAATACTGAATCCCGCACTCACACACTCAAATTTTTTATTCGGATAAACACTATCTCTCTTTTTTTACTTTTATACCAAAATATTTCATTCCACCCATTTATGCCATTCAAATAATACATTTACAATATAGTGAAATGTTATTTAATTCTACATTTTCTTAAAAAATCTACAAACCAGAACTAATTTATATCCTCTATTTAATACCGTTGCGACAGGAAAAAAAACTTGTACAGTAATGCATATTGAACAATTTTGGTTGAAATTAAAATCTTAACGAATGCTGTTAAATATGAGGTTATCTGACCCTTGTTCAGCTTCTTTTGTTACTTGGCCTATTTTTTATGGTATATTTGGTCTTTACACAGATTAATTTAAGGCTATCCCCATTCACATTTTGACATTTTAATAAAAAGGAGTGAATGAAAACTCAAACCTGTCAACTCACAAACTCACCCATAATTTTTCAACAGATAATCTTAAATATAAAAAAAATTCATTTTAATTAAACTCTATATTTGTTTATACTCTGAATAACGAAATTATTCCACGTTGAATGTGTCAAAACATTGAAAATGCAAATGCAAAAGGAACTCGTGCAATGAATATATAATTGGCCTCAAGCCATATGTATCCAACTATACGCTGGGGAAGAAATAACATTCTGGTTATTTTAAATATCCAATCATTCAATAATGATCAATTTATTTTATTATTTTTTCTTTAATAATGTTCCTTTATTACAATTGCGACAAAATAAAACTTTATAGAGACGACAACCTCGAAAATCCCCCTCATTTTTGGAATAACAATTCAACATCTCACACCTTTAAAAAAAAGAAAAAATAAGGGGAAAAATCCTTTAATACGAACAAATATGGCGAGGCCATCCAACCAAGGATAATCCGTGGGAATTAACCTCTACGGAACGTTTCTTGGTATAATATCAGATGGGAGAAACACGTCAAGGATGTATGTGGACAAGGTAGAGACAACTCTTTAAAGATTTTGAATACTGATGCTTTCTTTAGCCGAGGTCGCGCCACCGAAGATCGTGCGGTCAGTGAAAATCTCTTAACGATCGTGTCGCGACGTTCGTGCAATTTTGTGGTCGCGGGTATACTAAACCCTCTAATTCTGATGCTATCAAAATATTGATTGATCACTTGGCCGACGTTGGACAAACAGCCGGGCTGTGGTGATATTGTTGCATGATTGATGTGTTGTAGACATAGTGTATCAATATTTATGGTGAAAGGTTACTTGCGGTCAGTAATAAATACGTAGGAAATTTTCTGTTTGTGGAAAACCCCGCGTAATACTTTCATGTGAAAATTAATTGAATTTAATATATAGGAGATTATTATAACAATTTTAAATGAGGATCGTAACTCATCTGCTCTTAATTTAGAAAGTAGATGGCCAAATTTATTATTGTGTACCTGTACTTGTGGTTCAGAGTGATGGATTGCGTAACTTTTCAAAGAGGTCAATTGATTGTTTATTAATATCAACTTCTGAAGAAACTTGGGGGCTATTTTTTAACAATCAAATAATAAGAATGATATCAATTTTCAAACTGCACTCTAATTTCCGACAGAAGAACGTAGTTGTGCATTTTAATGTGAGAAATGATTGTCTGTAATTAAAATAGATAATATAGAACTTAATATACTTCAGGATTAGATGTTGAAAGTAGAACCAAAATGCACACGATCAAACACAAAGAAATTCTTGTTCCTGCCACTTGGTTCCAGGTGTTTCAATCCAAAGTCATAATGTTTGTATTTAATAAATCAGACGAATAATTTTAGGCTACAATTATTTCTAGGTAATGGGATTGTTCCCTTTATGGATGTCTTTTTGTGTTGCATTCCTATATTTTATGAATATATACAAAATCGAAGTATCTCAAATTTAGAAAATTTTAAATTTTAGTCAATGAAAACTAAACATTTTCATGTGCATTACGACTAAAAAATTGTATTAAATATAATTCTTTAAAAAGATGTTTTCAAAATAATAATAGTAATTAATAAAGATTAAATAAATTTGAAGTTCTTCGTTTTTACTTATAAAAAGGTACTGATATTTAAAAAAAATAACGTGCAATATAAGAAAACTAAAGTAAATTTGTAAAAGCGAATGATATTGGTTTGAAGTTGTAAATCATTTCATATACCAGTATTTTATACTCACTAACTAGATAAATACTACATTAAATATTAAGTCAACTTTTGCTTTATATAATTAAGTGTAATAATTTTAAAATGTTCACTGAGTAAAATGTGCTATTTCTTAATGTTTTCAAATGCTTTTGTACTATAATTGGCCGTTCCTAACATAAATTCCCTTTGATTTTTCTATCAACAGAATTAATCCAGTATTAAATAAGCAAATTAGAACTTCTATATTCATGATTTTAAGTTTACTATTGAGAAAAAAGTTATAATTCCTCGAAATTTCATTCCGAAATAATAGTTTATTCAAATATAATCCCCTGCTTAAAATAACTTTAAGAAAGCATTATTTTTTCTTTATAAATTCTCAAACTAGTTCATTCCCCTTGTCAAAAAAAATTTTGCTCCAGTTATCTCTTATCATCAAAACTTTTTTCCCCTTGAATTTTTGTTTTTTTTTACAACAGTTTATTTATTTTTTATTTATAACTAGTTTATTAGTTTCTTCCAGTAAATGTTGATTTTTTTTTTCATATGCGAAATGTTTTAACCCTTTAAAAATTATTTAAATAGCATTATGAGAAATTCCTAGAAATGATTATTAAAAAAAAATTATTAAAGAAGAGGAATTAGAATCTATTTTTTTTTCATTCTTTAAAATTCCGAACATATTTTTTAAAAAAATTTCCAGTATATTTGATTTACGTTTTTTTACGAGATTCTTATGGAAAAAAGGGAAAATAACTCTCCAATTTGGAGTATAATAGTAAGGAATGAATCTTAAGAGTATATTCAACCTCTATGCCTTCACAGTGCTCTGCGTCAGGTCCATATTGCAGTCTACACTGATGATGAGCATCGTACATGGCTCCTGGCGGTAGCTCGGGAAAGTAAAACTCATGATCGGATGGTTCGTCATCTAAGCAGTTGCCCCAATCACGGCTGAAAAAATAAGAATACATTTCTGTAAAAAAAAAGGAATTGTTTTAATATTAAAGAGGAAATAAAGAATATCAGTTGAGATTATAATTAGACGTTTTTGATTTCTACCATTTTCTATAAAACGAAATACAAAGAGAAATTGTTTAAAGTAAGAAGTTATATGTCCTTGAATCGTATTTTAGAGGAAACAAAGATCTATGTAAGAAGTAAGGTGATAAATAATTAATCGGAATGTTTTTCTTTATAATTATACTAACAGTGTAATAAAATACAATGGTTGTTATTTTTGTTTTATCTTCCACCACGAGGCATGTTTTTATTAACCTATAGATCAAAATTTGCATTTGAGGGTTTCAAAAATTGATAGGGTATTTTTCCGGGAAGTCTGATTGATGATGACAAGTAGAGGTAACAATAAATTCATCGAAAGTTTTCAGATTCAAATTAGGAGAAACAGTGTTTTCAAAGACTTTATATTCTTTATAATATAATTGATTACTTTACTAAATGGGAAATAAATATAAAGATTTCAACAAAAATCAATAGACAAAAATAGTCCTTAATATGAAAATTTCTGTATGGGCTCAGTTCATGACAGTCACATGATAAAGACCATCACGTGGTCATGACTTACTTTAAAACTGACATTAAACTAACTTGTACTTATTGATCTATTTGTAAAGTATGGATGAAATTTCAAGTTTCCTACTTAGGTAAAGATGCCTTAAATATAATTTTAAAAAAGTCATCTCAAAAAGATTTTAAAGTTAAAATAAATCGTTTTTTGTTCATGTATAACTAAATATATTTTGTTTACTTCTGTACGTTATTATTGTTGACAAATATATGTTTTTATGAGAAAGTTTCTGCAAAAGAACAAAAGTTGGCAACCACGAAGCGAATGAACTGATTCGCTGTAAGCTTGTAATTGAATTTATCGTATGATTATGACGTCACATAACTTTATGATTTAATTGGCTAGAAACATGTGATTGTCATTATCATGTTACTATGCCCTCACATGGATTTAACCCATTGAATGCAAACGCGTTGGTGGCAAAATATTTTTAAAAAGTTGTTATTTGTAATTCCTTTTTTAATAGCAGAAAAGAAAAATTTGAAGTACACACTCGAGAAATTTTGTAATTTCATCTCTGCTGCAGTTCGACCACACTAAAGGACTGGTATCGGAGTTCAGGTGAGGAGACATCACATGTTGCCGTTCGCCAAATGGTGCTTGGCATCCGTTGTGAGGTCCATCGTGTGCCATTCCGAAACTAAACAGAAAAGCATAAAAGGGAGTTATGAAATATAAAGCAACAGATTTCCTCTAAACGGGTAATAATGGATTTCAAAATGTCAAAATGTATCGCTTTAATTGAATAATTCTGAAATGTAATACTAAGAAATTTAAATATTAATAGTATATCACATGTAATTTTTTTAAATTTTTCATTTTTTTTTTAATTAAGAACATTTATGCCATTTTTATACATATATAAATCGCTCCTTGTAACTCAAAATTTCAAATAATGATTTTACAGAATTACTTCTTATATTTAAGCATAAAATAAAAATTTTCACACACATGGGTTTTTCAAAACATTTATTTATATACAAGGGAGGAGAGGAAATTAGGCTTTTGAAGCTTATTTTTGGTTGAAAAAATATTTTTTACCGCTTTTTTAATAGTAAAATTTGAAATTAATTTATTTTAATGATCAAAGCCCGCGTAATAAATGCTTTTTTCACTATATGATACAAAAATGTAGTTTTACAATAGTGTTGTTTTGAATAGTTTCAAAAGCAAATATTTATATATGCGTATATATTAATAGTTATAAAAATAAATAATAATTTCAAGGGAGATAAGTATATAGTCAAAACAAGAAACAGTTGAAAAGTACTCATCTCCTTGATACAAAAATAGTACTACAGCTAACTAAAAAAATATGTTCCCTTTAATTTGGCTATTTTTGTATTCCCTTTGAACCATCATTGATTGAACCTTTTGCCTCTTAGAAGAGGCTGTTCGTATGGTACGTGGTATATGCCTATACTACCGCATGTACGCAGAAAATGAGAGCAAAACTTCACGCAACTGTTTCTGGAAATAATTTATTTTTATTATTTCTACTCATTTATAGAATTATTTCAATTAATTCATCCTTAAAATGTCATTTCATAATTCGTCTATAGGTTTGGACCCATGATGATAGATTAAACCCTTAAATTGTTTACCCGTACACCGCTTGGGCTACCGAAAACTGGCTACAACAAGTTTACACATACGCTGTACGGGCACTGATATTTTCTTCTTTCTATATTTGATTTGCATATATTTTTAATTCTTAGTGCCAGTGATTATTAGTTAGTGATTATTAGTGCCAGTGATTATTAGTTAGTGATTATTAGTGCCAGTGATTATTAGTTAGTGATTATTAGTGCCAGTGATTATTAGTTAGTGATTATTAGTGCCAGTGATTATTAGTTAGTGATTATTAGTTAGTGATTATTAGTTAGTTATTATTAGTGCCAGTGATTATTAGTTAGTGATTATTAGTGCCAGTGATTATTAGTTAGTGATTATTAGTGCCAGTGATTATTAGTTAGTGATTATTAGTGCCAGTGATTATTAGTTAGTGATTATTAGTGCCAGTGATTATTAGTTAGTGATTATTAGTGCCAGTGTTTTAAGCGATGCAGTTTGTCCATCGTATTGAAGTACTTCTCATCCAGGATTTTCTTTACGGTGAAGGCTGGAATTTTTCATTGAAGGCAGGAATTTAGATTCTTGAAAATATTCGATAAAAAACAGGGATTGGCGATTCAACGTGCAATTTGCTGCTTGAGAAGAAATAAAAATGGAAAGATATTCCACAAAAATTCTGACAGTATCTCTGTCCCCCATTGTATTGTAAGACTTAGTATTACACCATGCTTCAAATTTTGTGTGCATATAAGTATTATATGCGCATACACACAAAACCCTCAACCATTTGAAAAAGAGGTACGATCATGAAATTTTTGGTAAGGATGAGAGAAACTCTCTTAAGAGAAAGGAAACATTCATCATAGCATGCAGAGTGTACTTATAAAAAGCAAACATTTAAGGGAGTTGTGTTCCACAATTATAAAATAAAATGTAGCGTGAAAATTTTAAAATTGAAATTTAAAATAAAATTCTTCCGTTTTCGTATTCTGTTAAGTATTATACTAAGTTATATGCAATGAAAAAAATGTGTCTTTTTTTAAAAAAACATTTTGGGCAAAAGAATTGACCGCTTAAGGGGTTAAGAGAACGCCATTCAGTATTTCACAGGCTGAGTTTGAATAATCAAAGTTTCTGAATCCGGATCACATAGCAATTTTTATGCATCAAAAGCATCCAATTTCTCATTATACTCCGAAAAATGGTATATTTATCGCATTACTTTTCAAATACTTTCTGTCGTTTCTTTTTGTTTCAATTCTGTATATTTATCATATATTATAAGTTGAAATTATTTTGTTTATAATTTTAGAAACAAAGCTTATAAATATAAAAAATATGCTTTTTGAATTGCGAGTTTTACAGTCAAGAACGAATAAAAATGAAATTGCGCATTCGCGGTTAATTTAAATAAAGAGATTGCTAATCAAAGTGATTATTAAAATATTTAATTTTAAAAAAATTGCTGAAACAGCACATTCTAATGGCATTAGTTTCATTTACCGAATGTAAAGTCAAAAAATTTGGTAACATAAAATTAAATCATAAATTCAAGTTTTGAATAAAAGAAATATTCACTGAAAGTCAAGGTGAAAAGAAGTGAAATGCAAAAATTTTAAACATTTAATTCATTCTCGAGAGCATACGCAAGGTGAGTTTTATTAATTTTCGAAGAAGTTGAAAAAGATAGGTTCATTTGCAACTATGACGGATGAAGAAGTATTAATATGCAATACAGACTTCAATGTTCTTATTTAAAAATTAATATTTTTATTAAAATACTTAAATAAATTTTATTTACATATCTTTCAGTGAAAAATGTAGACTTTTAAAATATAAATATTTTAAAACTATAATAAAAAACAGGAAATTAAATATTAAACGTTTGAAATTAAATAAGATATTGATATCATATTGTGTCCATTAATAATTTTTACTAGATACTATATACAGCTGTAAAGATGAAGTAATATCAAACTCATTTAAACGTATTACACAAAATATTAATCAATACCATTTTTTAAGTTTTTTATTTTAACCGTCTGTAGTCAAGAATTAACTAGAGTTAGTAGAAGAGTTAGAAAATAAATTAACTGGTTTCATTTACATGATAAATAATGCAGATTAAAACTTTATAATTTACTTTTTGAGCAAAACACACCTACGTAATTTTAATCTGCAGAATAACACACTCTTGTCAGTTTCTTTATACTTGAAATCTCCTTGCACATATTATATATATATGTCACCAACAAAAATGTTTTGAAAGTTAATGTTATTTTAAAATGTAGAATTGATGGTGTCGAAATTTTAAAATTATCAAATTTTCTTGTAAAAAAAAGAGGTATAGCTAGTTTTTCAGGATTCGAAAAGTCCTTAAACAGCAGATAAACAACACCACTTAATGAGATTCCAGTTACATATGTTCTTAAATGTATAATAAATTTACTTTAAATCGTGTTTTAGTTACATTAAGGTATACTTTAAAAATTATGTGGTATATTAATATTTAACAGAGAAATAGTATCAAATGCTTAGAAATTCTGGGGTACCTTGCAAAATTATTTTCTCTCGTTTATATTAATTTTGTATATGTAGGAAGAGAATTCTGAAAATATATTGAATTGTAAATACATTGAAGTTGTATTTTCTATAACTTACTCATAATAATTACTTTCATGTTTTCACGATACATTTTGTAACCAAGTTTCTGATATACTATTAAATGATTTGGTCCACACAGTAGATATTGAATCGATAATCGTATGTAATTCAATTGCTTTAAAACATGTCAATGCCTCTTCTCGTAGCACAATTTTTGAATAATTAAAGTTTAAACAAATTTTAAAAATTTATATTGACATAACGGAATTTGAAAAATATTTCATGGTTGGCCACAAGAAGAGGCATTTTAGTGACTAACATTTCAGTATCGTGTTCCTGTCGGTTAAATGGTGTTAACCAGTGTTCTCCATTCTTTTTATTGCAGCTGAATGGTCAACGTTTGATAACTTTATCTCGGCCGCTAAGGGGAAGTTATTTACTTACATTTTAGATTGTTTTGATTTAATAATTTTAATCTAATTGTATCTAAAAAGAAAATACAGTGACACAAAAAATGAATATAGAGTTATTTAGAATGGAGTATAAAGTGATTTTAACAAAAACTCGCAACCCCCCCCCCCACACCAAAAAATACACCGCTGTAAATAAAATGAAAATACTTCAACATTTTTTGTGCGGCCTAGTACTATTTGATCCGCGGCCCTTGGGTTGGAGACCACAAACCGAGGAAGATTTTAACCCCAAAAAAACAGTCTCGTAAAACTTTTTTATTAAATTCTGCGATTCATTTCAAAAATATAGAGCATCAGCAAAGTTTTAACTCAGATTAAATATTCACTATTATCTTTATTAAATAATATTCCAACTCAAAATTTTTAGACAAAAAATATGCAAAAAGTAACGATTTATGGTACACATTAATACCAGTTAAACATTATTCATTAAAAACATATATCTTAGGAAAAACTAATTACATCCAAACGCTTAAGATACATACTTTATAAGAGTATTCTTTTTTCACACCAAAAAAAGGAACAAATATTAAATTTTCGGTAAATGACCGGAAAAAATAATTTATACTAAGCTACTTTTAAACTAAATAACATGATCCAGAAGGGAAAATCTGGCTCATAATCTCCTGAAACTGTTAATCTGTGGTAAGTTATATTTATGTCAGGGATGATAAAATGGCGAGGAAGTCCCTTAATACGGCATTTCCTTCGGAGACTGATAAAGTGCATTCATATGTGGTAATCACCATAATGGATAGATACCCCGCTGTTCATCGCTCTATCCTATAAATTACTAAGTCGGGGTAATGTGAATTATTACAAACATACCATTTGTTAGCACATAAAAAGATTTTCAACAAACTAATTGCATTTAGACTTTAAATTTACCTCTTTAAAAATGGTCGTAGTGCCATGCGTCATATTTGCAGATGTTTATTCTCGTATGTCAAATGTAATGAGTTTTTATGACTCATTTATTTAGGGTGTTTTCTCTACAATTTTTAATAAAATCATTGCTCAATACTTGGGGACCCTATAGGTATGTGTTTTATTTTAATGTGTTCACCTTAAAATATGAACTTTTTAGCAATAAAATTCTGTCTGGTGGAATGGCATCCTTTGGGTTCCTACGCATACTGTTGGGATAGTTTTCCAAGAAACATTTAAGGCTTTGTATGAGAGCCTGGACTAAACGCGGGATACATTTTTCAAGTATAAAAATGGCTCAAATTTAATTTTTTTTCCAAAAAAATTTCAATTAATAAATATTTTTTTAATTTTAACAAATCATTTGGATCATTTGGGAGGAAAAAAATGTGAAACACATTTTATATCAGATAAAATGGATCAATTCAGATTGAGTAGAATGATAAAATATACTGCTTTCTAAAGGACAGCGAAACATGAATATAATATTCCCGTTGAAGAACTTTTCTATCCGAAAAAAATATTCCAAAGTCGGATTCTATACTTTAACATTACGTGAAGATAGTCTTAAAGAGTTTTAATATAACAAGAGAGTTTTCTGTATGAAAGCTCGGTCCCTTAAATTAATAAATATAACCCAAAAAACATGCAATTTTAAGAGTTTTTCTGAAAAACTAATATCGTAACGTATGAAACTTTAGTACATTATATTCCATATTAAAAGTCCAATCAATTGTGATTTCTACAACCATGGCATCAATGCTTCTATTTTAATTAAAAACGAATCTCTCTCGCGGCATTATTGATTTTATACATCAAGGTGGAAATCCAGTCAGTTTATTTTGAATGTAGAATTCTCCCTTCATCATGTAAATAAAGTTTTTGAATGTGGGACTTCCCAGAGTATCTGGAAAGCTAAAATGAGGCGAAATTTGAAAAGTTTGAAAAAAAATATGTGTGTGTTCCAAAGTTCTTAAAAAATTCTTTTGAAGGTTTTGTTTTATATTCATTTGAGATCTTACTTAGATTTTGCAAAAACTACATCATTAGACTGTTGTGAAAAAAATGACATATTTATCTTTTTTTCTAGGTATGATTGCATGCATTCATATCCATTCTATAATGTGAAGAATTCACGACATTTGATAAAAAATTAAATTAAAATGCTTGCCTATTTGAAATATAGCGCAGTTACAGCTTCTGGAAAATTATGTTTCAATTATTTTCTGACCTATATAACTTTATTATTTTACCTTAAGGTGAAAAAAAAATCCATTATAAAATTTAAAGGATGCGACAAAAAAAAACATTACGAGTAATTGCGCTGATTTAGTAAGCGGCATCTTAATAGAAATACATTTATTAATATTTCCAAAGTACCGCAGCCTCATTCAAACCTCATTCTTAATCATTCTATTTTTATTTTTCTAATAAATACCATAAAATTTTTCCTTTTCATCAAATACTTTTATATGTATTATTTTATTTATCTTACTCTTTTTTGATAATGTTTAAAAAGTAGAGCAAATGCATTGAGCCTATTTTTTAACACCCAATTAACTTATAAAATAAAAGTAATAACTCAATTAACATTTAAAATGGATTAAATATTTAATCAAACAGAAAGCATTAATAGTGATTGTAACAACTCTCTCAATAATTGAGAAAGTGAAAAAAAAATAAATTAAAATCCCCCTTCCCGGAAATTAGTTTTCTTTCATTCTACAGAATTTCCACATCTGGAAAAATAATGAGGAGAAGAAAGTCTTCTTTCGTTCTCTTGTCCGGTATAACGTATTTTTAGCAAAGATAATAAGCATAAAAATCCATTGTATAAAAAATTCGTGTCACTTAAAATTACGAAATGAAAAATAGAAAAATCATCATACGCTGTATTTTTATCTACTTTTCTAAGATAGAGAAATGTAATTCGTGTTACAAAGTGTAGTATATCTTTCATTTTAAATATGGAATAGAAAACTATACTTTATAAAATATTCTCATTCCATTAGTTTTCCGATTCTGAAGCGGAAATTTTCAAAGATCAATGAACCTCAATAAAAATATATGTACAGTTCAAGCTTTTTCTATTTTCTGGAAGCATTGATATTGTTGGAATATAAAAAATTACAACAGTTATGTGAGCGAAATTAGCGTATAATATAATTAAAATACAAACCACTTTTCAAAAATAAGTTAACTTTTAAGTTAATTTTTAAATTAATTTTAACCGAATGCTTTTTAAAATAAAATAAAATTCACGATATTCAAAAATGCATTGATCTATCAACAACAATAGTCGGTCGAAATTTACATTCTGCAACATAATCATAAAATCTTCGGACTTACATCAAAATTTGCTAACAGTAGCAGTTAGTGAACCAATCTGAAAAAATTATTCGGTATTCTCCTATTAGTAGTAAGACGTCAGACTTTATGTTTGGAACAAGGGACAGAAGATTTGAGGTACAACTGATATCCATAAATCTAACCCATTTAAAATTTTAAACATCTAATAAGATTGCTCCTCTCCTATTTTGTATTTATAAAAGAATACTTATCTACAGTTTCTAATTATATAATTTCTTAAGAAACTTCAGTTTGTAATTTTAAATATTTAATTAATAATTTTTAAACATATAAAAATGCAAATTATATTTTAGCAATAATAGCGTACATTTTATTAAACCACTTTAAATTTTTTAAGTTTCATATATTTCAGTTTTCAATCTTTAACTTATGCAACAAAAAATATGTTAAAGCTCGAAAACTCGAAATAATTGTATTTCATTATGTATTTAAAATATATGATGTTCATATTTATGTTTTAAGATATATCCATGTATTGTAAATTCAAATTCATTTAAAGCATTTCTAATTAAATATAAACGTAAAATTTCTCATTTGTAAAATTAACTGTATCAAAAATCATTTTTAATGAACTTCTGTTCACCTTTCGTTTGTATAATAAAGAATGGATTTGCTAAAAATTAAGTTTACTTATTTGCTTCATAAGACATTTCTTACAAATTAATTTCCTTACAAAACGAAATTACTCATCAATGCGCTTTCGATAGGGTTGTTTCGCCTATAAATAAAATGAAACATTTATGAGCAGCTAATGATTCAATTGAAATTGGCTCGAAAATATCCATTTAAATTAAAATCAAAGGTTTATCAGAATAAATTTTTGACATAATGGATTGACTTAATTATGACGTATATTTGCCAAATTGCATGGCTTACAGTTTATGCTCTCATATTTAAGTTTGGGTAATACCTTGAATACATTAAATGCTTTTCAAAGAAATATTATAGAAAACTTGAATTTCTCATAGAGACACTTATTTAAAGACTAAATAATTCAGAAAGTAAAAGCTAGTTCAATTGGAATGTTTGTTTAATAAATGATCTCAATCTTGAAGTTGATCAATTATTTTTCGCAAACGAGATGCAAAATATATAACAATAATTCCTCCGCTTTCAATCCTCCTAGAAGAGACATTATCTATTCGTCCAACTGTTACATTTTGAGATGAGAGATAGAAAACGTTTACCAAAAATAATTTAAAAGATTTTTCAAATAATTTTTCCTTTTTTAGTTTCAGCTATTAACCCCTTCCCGTCTTTTCCCGAGCTGAGTTCGAGCAGGCGAAACGTACCATCCTGGCTCACACACATCCCGAATGTAGCTCGGGCACTCTCAAAACTTACACTGTCCTTACACTGTTCAGTCTTTCCTGAATTATTTCACATGTGCTTTTATGGTTTAGAATAATTAAAAAGTGACACTGGGAGGAATTTTCTGCAAAAAAGAACGTCCTCCTGCTGAGCTATGTTCAAATAGATGGTAAAGTATGATGGATTCTTGTTTGGAGAAACAAAACCTTGCTTTAACAAAATGGTTCCTCCTCAGAACTATCTACAGTTGCTCCGAAATGTGATTTTAATCAATCAATTTATCAACTCAAAATCTGCCACCTGATCCATTCAGTCTTGTACCAGGCTAATTGCTCAAACGTGAATCCCTCTAGTATAGCTATTGTAGGTCAGAGCAGAAATCTTTGAGTATAGTTCCATGGTTTTCCCCTCCATGAACGACTTCAGAAAAGTGTAGATCAACCATTTTTTTTAATGATGTTATAGATCTGAGCTCATAACATGTACTGTTGGAATTTAATAAATGACAACAGTTCTATTACCAACATAATCGAATAAAAATGCAGACCACTTTTAAAAAAATATTTAAAACTAATTCTTACTGGATTTTTTTAAATAAAATAGACCTCACTATAAAAAAAAACCCCAAAAAAAACAGAAATCTCTGTATACAACAGCAGCAGGTTGAAATTACATTTTGTTATTAAACAAGAAAATCCTCGAATTTTATTTCAGAAAAATGTGCTCATAGCTGCAATCAGCGAACCAATTTGAAAAATTCCACGCAAATTTAAACGTGCTACTTTCTTATGATGTAGAATGACGTTATCCTTTACAAATGGGACAATATATGGGGTGTGAAATATATGTCTAATAACATGTACTGCATATAGTCGCACAAGTTTTTGAAACACATAGAAGAAATATATCAAACTGAATCAGTAAACTTTCTTAGTATAACATTTATGATATAAATTGTGCCATAATTGCAGCTTACAAAGAAAAATTTACGATATTTCTAAAGAAACTAGCCAAACTACGATTGGGGGATCATCAACTTCCGCTGTTATTATCATTAATGTCTTCTTTGTCGTTTATTTCGGCGAAGATGCTTCTAAGAGAACCTAACCTAAGCTTTCTTGTTTAGGAACAATGTAAAGGTAATCTTTTAACCCTCTAAGCTATGGCATTGCTCAATATATTGAACTATTTGATATAAGAACACGATATCTTGTCTGAAAATAAAAGTACCGAAGGAAAAAACACATAATTTTATATAAAAGGCAATAAGATTTTCTTTATCACTGACCATTATAGAAAAGCAACTAACTCTGTTTGGTGAACAATGCTAATATACCTAAATTTTTTCACTAGGGTCAGCTGGCTTTCTTTAGCTAAATCCCAGTACAACAGTGATTTGTTATATCCCCCATAAAGAGCTTCCATACTAATGTTATCTATTTTTTTTCTAAGAATAGTTGAGAATACTTGACTCCCCATGGTAATCCTATGAGCCTTTTGGCTAATGGAGGGGCAATGAACAGTAAATGATTGTCCTATTACCTCTAATCTTAGTGAAAATAAAAGGAGCCGAAATATTACTCAGCTAACTGCTTTGAATCTGTTTAGATTAGATAGACTATATGGCTTCTGGTTTGTTCAAGTATATGGATAGGGGTATTTCCTAGCTCACCCCAACATGTATTCCCAAAATAACCTGTATGTTTTACATAAATTTGCGTTTAAAACATGATTTTTTTCGAAATCTAAAAAAACTTCACTATTAAAAACATTTATTGTTCATATTAATACACAGAAAGAGAAATTCAACGGAGATATTAGAACCTTAGTGAAAGTTTGTAAGAAAATCAATATTTGTTTGGAAAGCTTTTTATGTAGAAAAAAAATTTGCTTAGAAAGAATTGGTTTGTATAAATAGAAATCAGAACGCGTTTATGTCAACAAATACCCAATTCGCTTCTTTTTTTTGTGAAGAGAAACGGAATTTTATATTAATGTCCTTTTTTTATTAAGTGAAAATTAACTCTTTAATAAAATATTTATGATATATTCTCTCCCGCAAAACTAGCAATAATAAAGAAAAGGACATTTTTTAAAATACAAAATATACTGGTGCTTTACTTAAAAAAATACTTAAGATAAATACTTTTTTCCATTATTTTTCTTTTTAGCCATTTGATTCTCAAACGCGTTCATTGTATATTATATATATATATATCGTAAGATTTATAGGATATATATTTTTATTATATTATTTGTTGAATCCCCGAAAAGGAAGGATTCAAGTAGTTAAAACAATCATGAAGGAAAAGGAAATTAAATTATTTTGTGTATAACACCAAGAACTTCATTTTTAAGAAAAATAAATATTGAGTTTAAAAATGGATTTCTTACTTATGGCCCATCTCGTGTGCAACCGTGTATGCAAGAGCCAAACCAGTATCTTCATTAACGTTGCAGCTTCTGTGTGGTTGACACATTCCAGCAACTTCTGCAAGACCCAATGTGCTGCAAGGTTCGTTGGCTTTCGTGCAAATGTTATACCTGTAGGCGGAATACATTGAGTTAACAATGATTTAGTATTGGTTGCTAAATTATAATTAGAAACTGTTGAAATTAATGACTAATTTGTATCGGCCAGTCGGTCGTCATAAAAGCAAATCAATCTACACATAGCTATTACTGACTTTAGAAAAGTATTTCTTCCTTAAAGTCGTAACTGTTGAAAAAGATTTATGTCAGTTGCTGGTCTTTATTTGGTAATCATAGAGCATGTGTTTTTAATGCAGTGTATGGTATCAATATGATAGAGAAGATTTTATCTTTAAAACTTTGTAGTAGTTAAGAGAACCTAATTTGCTTCTAAAGAAGATTTATAGAAGAAAAAATTGTAAACATAGTGAGATACAGTCATGGTGCTTCCTACATCCATGTAGAGTTAAAAAAGAAAAGGAAAAGTCATAGATGATTTTACACATACCTTCCAATTATTCCCAGTTGAAATATAAATTTAATTAAAATCTAACCTGACGTTTATGATGACATTATTATAGAAATATCAAATTTTCTACACTTAATGGTATAAAAACAGTTATATAAATTATAAATCTTACTTTAAATACTGATATTTTATATACTTATTTTTTAAACACTTTCAGAAAACTTTGTCTGTAATTTGGAGATTAGGAGATGAAAGGCTATTAATAAAATTCTCAATTCAGTTCGAAGGCTATGTATCTTTATATCTTTCAGAAAATACATATATGACATTCAAAACTATCCAAAAGATATTTGAGATCGTAACAGAAAAATTCACATATGTATTAAGCAAAAATTTGGAGAACTATGCTATCAAATAAAAATTGAAAAATTTAATAGTTATTATAAAAATTTGAATATTTTTTTTACAAAATATAGAAATGTTTTTACTTGTTTCTTGCCCATAAATCTTAACTTTTATATAGATGGAGAAAATATCCAGGTGTTTTTCGAATAAATAATCCATCGAAATTTCAGCAAATAATTCACAGCGTTTTACTTTCATAAAAATATTTTTTTCTTAAATTTATCACACTAAACTATGAATTGAAGGCTAAGTTTATAGTGAATGATTCTATAATGAGTTGCTATTTTTAGGATTATAAAACCAGTAAGCTTGACGAAAGAAAATAAATCAATGTAGTATTATCTCTAACAATCCCTGTAATTTTGGTTTTGAGAGCTTACAAAAGTTAAAAACTTCCAAATTTCGTTTCTCTAATATTTTGTGTAAATTTTGAAATGAATAATTTAAATCAGTAACTAGTTCTCTTCTAAAATGTTTGTAAATTAACAGGAAAATGGAAAAAAAAAATCTTTCAGATAGAGAAATTTTTCCAAGAAAAACAAACGTTATTTTGGAAAAACTATATAACAAAGAAGAATGCTACAGCTTTAATATTCGAAAACAAATATAATTCTAAAATACATTTTTCGTCAATTTAATGAAAGCGAAGCTCGATTTCCCTTTATATAATTGAATCCTACATATTTTATAAAATACACAAAACATAAAAGGGCCGTGGGTAGCCTAGTGAATAGAGCATTGGACGTCAGACCGGAAGGCCTGGGTTCGATGCCCGATGTCACCAAATACCCTCCGAGTACACACGGAGTACGTGCTTGTAAAATCAGTGGGTCCGAAAGTCTTGTGAGTGGTCGTAGCAGCAACCACGGGTGCAGGGGGCTGGATAATATTTCCCTCCCCTCCAGTTCCATGCCTAAATTGTGGAAGTGGAGATAGGTGGTGTTGCCATCTATCGTGTATAAACCGAGCCCAATCGTTCTGTCACCTGCACGGTGCTAAAAACTAACGACAGGCGTACACCAACCCCTTGCCACGATGAATTTCGTGGACCTCAATTTGACACCGTCAGACATGTGGCATTAAAAACAACAACACAACAACAATATATAAGTTTTAACTTATATTAATTCCTTTTATGTAATTAGAAATGAATCAAGCGTGATGTGAGTGAGAGCTATATTAACGTCGCTCTCTAAAGAAACACGAGAGTTATTGGCCGAGACACCCCATAATTATGAACTTCGGTCAAGTGAAAAGGACGACACTTTAATTGGAACCTCCCTCTTCTAACTACCAAACCACACCAACGGAAAGACGTTTAGGCCACGACAGATTTTACGTGAAATCGCCCCCTCCACACGGCGGGTCTTCAATTGCACTAGGCTCAAACTCATAGCACGAAGGCTACAAATTCATGACTGTAATGACTAAAATACTGCGGCCACAGAGAAGTGAGAGAAACATAAATACAGTCGACTCTCGCTAATTCAAACCTTCGATAAGGCGAACCTCTCACTAATTCGAGTACATGCTCAGCATCTGGAAAATCTCTTGATATTTCGGACTAAAACAATACTTTAGTTCAATAAATATTTCGAAGTAAAATCTGCGGCTGGCCAGACTACAACAAGTGATAATTCGGAGTTATCTTATATATCTCTCGACTATTCGAACACTCACTCTCATGTAGAGTCCAGTAGCAAAGAGGTTGGAGCTCACATGTCATGCGTTGTATTGTCTCTGCGCGTCTCCTCTGTAACGTAGCCCCTTTGATGACTTTCTGCCTGCCATCCCTTCTTTGTGTTTCCCGGTTTCTCAAGCAAAAAGACATTTTTATTGCTTTCCATCTACAATTTGACAACAAACCGACCCACTTGTATTTAGCAGTCTATATCTTTCTTTAACACGTAACCTTACTACGCATATGTTCAGAAAGGATGGCCAGGTATGATGAAGAAGAGATGCAAAGGATTGTGTATTTTGCATCAGAGTGGCATGTCGATTTATGATTCATTTGTGTGATTTATGGCATGCGGCATCAAATAGGGCATGGGCCGGACTGGACCCCGCCTTGAAGAACCAATGCTGTTCGGGGGGAACTGATAACAAATTAAATAGATTCTTAAGGATAACAGATTTTTTCGTCAAAATGGATTAATTATGTACGGTATGTATTCTTTTAATAATTATTTTTAATATATAAATGTATTCTTTTATAGAAGAATTTTAGCTTCTGTATAATATTTATACTGTATAACATGTACTTTTAAAATTACTTAAAAATAATTTTATGCATGTGTACAATGGCTGTTTTATTACCTAGTTTCAAATTTAAATGCGTTAAAAAAATTCTGTTCGTGTATTTTGGGAGTTTTTTCTTAACCTCTTAGTAATTCGAAGTTTTTTATTGGTCCCTCCAACTTCGAATTATCGAGAGTCGACTGTATTTGGTAACTGATGTATCACAGAAAGCATTTTACTTTATTTGCACTGGTAACACTTTTTTGTGATTTGAACCTCAGAGAAAACTAATTACAGTGAAAATCGTTTAACACGAAAGTGAAGGGGACAAATATATATTTTTTCGTGTTAAAAGAATTTCGTGGTAAAGAATATTGCAAAAACAAACAAACATATATTCAACAAAATTAAGTTTATTATATTACATTTTATTTATATAGATATATGCGTTTATGCATGTATGTAATAAAAACCGTTCAAACATTTATGTAATTTGCTCTTTTTTTAATTATTGTAAATAAAATAGAGTTAGAGCTATACCAAAATCTTTATAGATTTCCGTTTTCGTCTGTTTTTGAAAATGATCTATCTTCATTTTAAGCGAAACAGAAGTTTTATTTCCCCTTGATCTTTTTTCCATTGTGTTTGCTAAAAAATTCTTATAATATAGAAAAAAATAATTACGAACCAAACACACTGATTTTTACACACACTGCGATGCACTCGTCACCGAATGTTAAGAGATATGTTTTTGTGAGGCGTTTGTAGGGATGGAGAGTAAAAGTAACTCAGATAAACAAAAGTGATCCATGTCCCAGGTTATTCCGAGGGCATTTAAAAACCAAGCTAGTCACCCTTCTATGAAACATGTGAAAAGACCTCTCTTTCATTTCACACCCTCTTAAACTTAATCTGCACGGCTGATGTTTTTCGAATTTTATTCATTCCCAGAAGGGTAACCTTTTCGTTCTAAGCGATTTTCGTTTTGTGTTAAGGGAAAAAATACATGGAAATATATAGTAGTTTGTTGGGACCGTTGTATTATTTCGTGTTAACCGATATTACGTCTTAAGCGTTTTTGCGTTAAACGTATTTCACTGTAATTGTTTTGAAGCGTAAAAATTATGTTATATTATTTACATTACATCAGATCAATTTAAATTAGAATGGATATCATAGTGAAATTATAATTCCTCAAAATAATATATCCACGAAATGCATATAAATTTCACCCTTAAAAACAAAGGAATTATTCCTATTTTTTTTATTATTGAGAGGTCTTGTAGTAGGGTCTCGCGCTACGAGCAATAATCGTAAAATTGGTCTTTCATTACATAATAGCATACACGAAAATATTCGTGTTTGAACCCTTATAAAAACAAGACTGCAAGAAGATAGCTAAGAAAGATGAGTATGACAGCATTTCTTTTTTCATCTTCCCTTCCCTCCTCTCCTTTACTTATGAATTTAATGTTGTTTTTACAGCTTTAGCAGACACGCCCAAATCTATAAGTGGAAAGTGGATGGTGATTTACTCTATGGCCTGCAACATGGGGGGGAATTGTGTTAAGTGAATGCGAGTAGGGTGCTTACCGCAGTCATACCTGGTGAGTAAGATGGCCACATCGTGATGGTTGGGATGCGTGTCGTCCTTAGGGTTCACGAACTTCTGCCAGCGACAGAAACTACGAAGCGTATCGTCGGCGTGCTGACTAATACTCAGCTCTTCGGCTTTCTGAAGAAGAAGAAGAAATAACAATGAAGAATACGTTTCGTATGCTGAAGGAATACGGAATGGAAAATATTTCGCCGTTCTGCACCAACTCATTGGCGCACATACACAACAAATAAGAAAAACTTCTTTTTATCTGTAATTCATCAAAAATTGCATTTTTATTTTTATATTGCTTGTTTTTTTCTTACTTAATATCCATGTTTTCGTTGCATTGTGATTGACGGGTTAAAGATATGAGATCAAGTTTTGGGTGATTTAAGAAATTACAGAAAAATACTGCGATTTGTTGCCATTGTAAGCTTATGAGATATTTATCTTAAATATAGAATAACGTCTTATGTTTAGAGCGATGCATTTATTTATTTTACTCTGGGGACGCTCCCATACAAATTTGCTGAACTTACTGAGTTTACTTCAACAGTGTTTATATGAATTTTAATTCCTTACAATCTCAATAAAGATGTTTCACTACGGCAAGTACTTTTGTATCTTCTGCTATTAATGATCTTAGCCTGTACCTTATTCAAATATCCAAAATATTCTGATTCAGACGAATGTATTCAAAATATTAACCAATTAACTGTGGGTCCCCCGTTTGAGAACGCGCAAATATGTGTGTCACAGAAATCGAGCGATAACGAGTATACACGCCAATCACAGAGTAAGTGTCATTGTTAAAATATTGGATAAAAAGTACGGGTTTATTTTATAAAATCGCAATTTTATTACTAATACTTATTTGTTTGATTAACATAAACATACGTTATTTACATATAATTCGAAAATTGCAAGAAAAGTTAAATACATATAAAGTAGATAATTTAAATTCCCCCAGAGAAGTGGTATTTTCCAAAACAGGATACTATACATAATGAGGTCTTGCAAATGGATTTTAATGAGCAAAACATTCGTTATGCAAATTTATGCGTTGTTTTAGCCAGGGCATACGGGGACGCATGAGTTCGTCTTAAGGGGACACAGTACGTTTCAATTGACGGAAATCGGTCAAAAAATCAAATCTTTTATTATTATTACTTAGTTTTAATTATCCTTTATATACTTTTCGATAATCTCACATTATCTGAAAACTCTAAGTTAAAAAAACTCAGATTTAGGATAATTTTTAAATCATCCCAAAGGCAAACAACAAGTTTAAACTGAATTACATTAGAAGAAAAAAATAGCTAGAGTTTGTCTTCATTTAAAAAGCTAAGGGGTTTTTTTTTCTATTTTGAGAAATGATTTGATATTTTTTTCTTCTTATTGCTTATTAATGTACGTAGCAAAAGTTGGTATGGATTTTTTAATCAAAGCAATACTTATTTTTAAAAAATAATTGAATATAAAATTAATATATCTTTTCATGAATTTTCAATGCGCATTCATATAAAGAAGTACTTTACGAATATCAATAATTTTTGTCACAAGACCCGTACCAATTTTTTCATACATTTGCTTGTAAATCAAGTTCCGTGTCTGTACGTTAATTTTTGTAGGAAGATTAGCATTTTAAAATTATTTCATAAACTTTAAAAATTTCCTTAATAAAATAAATGGTTCACTTTTTGTGGTATTTTGAGTACAAAATCGGTTTTACATAATTCATATACATAGGGTGGGGGGGGGGACCGAAAAATTTTGAAAATCTTTGAATCAAAAAACATTGTGATAATAGTACCACGCCCCTTAAATTTTTCATATTTTTCATTTATTTGTTTTACTCAGGCCTGGTCTCAATACATTCTAAGCATCTTAAAATTCGACAATATGTTTTGTTTTTCTCAAAAATTATACAATTTAAATAGACAATGGTCACTAATTTTTACGCATGATGAGTATACTCGACATGACACAAAATCCCGCAAATTCTCCATGACGAGTATACACGTCAACCACCGTTAACTGGTTAATAAATGTAATTGTAACAAATGAAAATATATAACGATATAACATATGGAAATGTGAGTCTATAATTCAGAAAAAGCTATGAAGATATTTTATTCCATTCATTAATTCGGATACATTAATAGTAGAAAATTTTGAATGATCAGTTAATTCTGTCTATTAACACAATTTCCAGTTATTTCTACTAGTAAATGAGTAGTTCAGAGTAAAACTATATGATAAACAAAGCTGAAATTTCTGTAAAATAATGCTTCCTTGTTATTATAGATCAATATTTCATTTATTGTTGCTTAAATATGTTGTACTAAACAGTGAAACATAACGGCTATTTATTTAAATGAAAAAATACTATTTTCTTTAAAATGCAAGAAACGAAGTTGATTTATTACGCAGATACACAAGTATTTTTTTTTTATAAATATATTTAAAGATTATCATGTATTATATATTTTCATTCCCTCAGCTTAAATTCTTATTACGCTTTCTATTAATTTCGTAATTGCTAAAACTATTTGAAAATTTATAGTAAACATTCTACTGATATCTAGCATGCATTAACTTGTAGTTTTCTTTGTTTCGCACTTTATTGTAAAATGAAATGAATAAAAGGTTCTTTTTCATTTACAAAGAGATCCCTGAATATATATATAAATATTTAAATGTAGGTGCCGAAAATATGGGTATTATTATTTTGAGAACTTTGTTTATTTTGTATTAGAATTTGTCCTTTGAAATAAAAATATTCCAATGGGCTTCTATTTTCATTTAAAAGTTTTAATTTGCAAGGTTAAAAATGTGACTATATTAAATACCTACGAGATAGTATTGCTTCGTGTGAGTTGATAGAATTTGTCAGCTATATTCACGTATTTAATTTGCTTATACTTAAATCAGTTTCCTCTAAAACATGGAAATATATCAAACATAATTCATTCCACAACATTAAATCATCCTATCTATAATATGGTTACTGGAAAAAGTAGTTTCGAAAAAGGATTTCAGTAGAAATAACAGATATCCGATTAAATTTAAATGATACAAAAACAATTTTTTGGACAAAAAATTTGGAAATATATTTTATTATAAAATATAAATGTTACAGAAGAGAGCACAGCTGCATAAAATCTCTACACAGCTTAACTTTCGTCGCTCTGCCTAATTTCTCAGTTCACCAGAGAACAAAATTTTGTATAAAAAAATACAAATATAAACCTTTGTTTGGTTTCAGTAAGTAGTTTTCGTTTTGTATTTTTCTTTCCTTTTTATTACGAAAAAACTCCAAGCATTGTGCATGGATGAATACTAGAGAATTCAAATAAAACTTTCTCTGATGTAGCAAAGAATTTGAAAGAAAAATAAATGTAAGATTTTGCAATTCTTTTTAAGCCATTAAGTCTTCATATTTGTATTAGTTTTAAAACTTCTGTCTTAAGAAAATTTCTGCAAATTTTCGTTGTCTCATGCTATTGTTAATGTACTCCAAAATAACATGTAAACATGTACTTTATTATTCATAATGTAGGATCCTAATTATTTGAATGATTGAAATACGTACAATGCCTTCACTCAAAGTCATAATTAATAAAACTGTGAAACCATCTCTTTTTCTGTTTTGAATGGTTTTCAATAATTTAGCAAGATAAAATTAAAAGAGCCAAAATTAACCTTAAGGCTTTAACTTCTCTAATTACTTTTGCAATTACATTTTCTTTCAGTTCAATCCTAAGATTAAAATTTATAGCATTTTTTACGTTAAATTAAATTTTATTCAAAATTTACTTTACTTCCTTTCAAACTAAATATAAAAGTGGTTCAATAATAATTCATATAAATTGTCAACTAAAATAAGAAATTTAATTACATAACTTAAAATAATAAAACTGTTTTACCTCTTGATCTTCCGTCTCAATCAGTATTAATCTTACAAGCACGATATTAATTGCATTACCAATGCTTGCATCATGATACAAAGAAGATACCTGAAATTTTAAGTAAATAAAAGAAGGGATTACGTAATTATAAAATTTATATAAACAAAAGGCGTTAAATACTAATTTAAAGTAAAATAACAGCAGGAGATATGCTAAATAATTTTAAGATATATTTCGCGAAAAGAAAACTAAATAATTAAATGCGCAATTACATGTTCATCAAATAATCAGAATTAGAGGTCACTTTATAATAAAATAAATAATAAGCTGTAAGTTTCCAGAAAACTTTTGCTTAATCTTTATATATTACATTGGCATTGATCAACAATTTCTTTTTTTACAGAAGCGCTTACTTACGGAAATTTCCTAGTATATTTTGAATGAAACATTTCCTCATAAATTTAAAAATTCATGCAGCATTTAATGAAATTTAAGATTATTAATTCAAAAAGATATTTTCTTTCCTTTTTTAGTAAGAGAACTGGTCAAACGGAAGACTTATTCTTGTTTCATCAAGGAAGAATATACCAATAAAAACAACTAAAAATATATTTTACAAAATAACCTTTTACTTTTTTAAGTGTTAGAAATCATGAAATAATGCATTTTAAATTGACCAGATATAAACCAATTCATCAATATTTTAGATAATTAGTCAAATACTTGTAGAATTGAAATTGTATCTTATTTCTTTATCCCAAGATATATTTTAGTATAATCAGTCTATAATATAATCTATGAAAGAAATTTATTCATAAAGTTTAATTTTAATATAAACTTAAATTCTTAAATACATTTAATATAACTTTAAACTTTTAGATAAATTTAACATAAATTTAAATTCTTATTTAAATTTAACATTAAGTTAAAATTTTATTTTAAACATTAATATTATAGAAATAGTTTTGACTATGAAATTTCCCTTATTTTTAATACTTATATACATATATATATATATATATAGAGAGAGAGAGAGAGAGAAAGAGAGAGAGAGAGACATATATACCAGTTGCATATATATTTCCATTTATTTCCCTGACAGGTTTTCCTATATATTCAACAAGTATCGGCTTTTTTATTCTTTATATTTATAAGGAAAAGTTTATTTTTTGTGGCCATTTCAATGATATAAGTACAAGATTTTAAAATAACTTTTTTAACTCTAAATGTTAAGTTTACACCGAAAAATTATTCTGTGGTTATTTTTAATCCTGTGCATTAAAATAGTTTACATTAGATCATCGCTAGACTTTCAAGGAAGTTTTTATTATTTTTCGTATAATTCTAACCGTAATACATAAAACATAATAATTGTAATACATTCAATAATCAATATATTTCTGTAACTTTGTCCTGAATATTTTCCATTGATAATTTAGTTTTTGAGGCGTAATTATTGGATCAGAAGGATAAAAATTGCAACCAAAAAGTCTTCCCAATAGTTAAAGGTTATACAGATAGTATTAAGTACAATTAGAAAATTGAGGATTTCAAAATAGTTTCGATGTTTTTAAAATTATTTTAGTGTGTTACATCACTTTAAATGCCAGCTTATATAAGCAGATTAAAAATAATGAAATCTTGTTAACAACAGATTTTAAATAACAAATAACTTTGTCAAAATATCATTGGTATTCGAATGATACATAAACCTTAATTTTTTTACTCAAGCATCTAAATACATTACAAACTTTCTTCAAAGTACAGTGCACTTTTAATTCCAATTCAAACTCCTAGTAGTTTATAACTAACACTTTATTCCTGGTCGAATTCAACGATGCCTTTTGATTTTAATGTAAGAAATTTAAATAAAAATAGATTTAGTATTATTTTAAATAATTTTTTACTCTAACAGTCTTTAATCTTTATTATATACCGTTTGTTTATTCTTTATTATAACTAAACTGTCAATATCTTACAAAAGTATCAATGAAGAAAATCTACCATAAAAATTATTATATTTTGAAAAAAATATTAAATATTATCTTAGTATTTCAAAAATATTAAAATAAAAAAATCTTATTAGAGTTTAATAGAATAGTTTTTCAAAAATTAAAGTATCATTAACGTAAGGTTTGCTTGAAATATTTTAATTTCAAATTAGGAATAACTATTTTTTAAGATGCTTATTAAGTTTCCATACTTGAAATAAAATATTTTGAAAATAATTTGGACTACATTTTTTAACGTTTTTGTATAAAATTGTTCGGCATACTTAGCTTAGTCTCTTTTTCATTAAAAATACACAAACTCTATCATTATTTAACTATAGTTAAAATATTGCATTGTTACAAAGAAATGTTTTTATGAAAGTCCTCATCTCTAACAGGCTGTTAAAATAACGTCCCTTTATTTATAACGAACGCAATGTTTCTCTTTTTCCCAAGACATAAAAAACCATCCCAAGCAACAGCACCCAAAAGAGTTCCGTGACCTCACCATATTCATGACTGTGAGTATATAAGTTTCGATATCTTCTTCCGAGTAATAATCCACCATCATCTTATCAGCCACCACCAGTGTTTCCACGTTCCTCTCCGAACTAACAGATCTCTTCCTTCTCCTCCTCATCTCATTCTGGTTCCCAGGGCTCCGCTCCGACTCCCTGTCTCGCAGGAAGGCCTCAAATCCAGCATCTGTAACCACAGATAAGACAGAAATAAGTTATAGAGAAAATTTTCTGTAATGATGGTGCTCACATAGAGAAAGTTTTTTTTCTCTCTCTTAGTTCTCATTTCCCAACAGAAATTGATGGAGTTTTTGATCGCGAGCGACAGGGATATTTTCGAAAACTTTTCGTAGAAAGTACGACATGTTTTCGAGTAATTAGTCCATGTAGTAACTCGTTAATTCAATCTCTGAGTGGATTTATGTTTCCTGTTTTAGATGAGAAATTTTATGTTATATTCCTATTTATCTGCAGTTCTCCCTCTGAGTCAGTTAATTCCCAATTGGGAGGGTAGATTAGTGGAACGGGAAGCGCGAAAAATATAACAAAAATCTAATTTCCACAGTATAGCATCAAATAAAAATTTAGATATATATATTATAACAATATCGCAATAAATTATACTCATTTATCGCTTTGTCTGATTTTCTGACTTCAATACAAACAGTTTTTAAGAAAAATCCATGTCAATATTTTGGTGACACCACTGAGGAAGAACCAAGGTTAGGTTGTTATAAAAGGGTATACTGTAATATATAATGTATTCGGAAACCACTTCTCTATATAGTACTTCAACATCATTCTTAGTTTTTAGACTCTCTACAACTCCCTTTGTATATACTTCGTATTTTACTTCTATTTAAATATTTGGCATCTTACTTTTACTATGAATTGAACCTAATACTTAAATAAAGATATTTATTTGTTTTCATTGCGATGGAAGTTAAAATCTAATTCTTTCTTAGGGACTTCGATGGATAATTTATAATTTTTAAGAGGTACCCTTCTTTTGGCTTTGGAAATTTTTAATAGCAAAATTTGAATTAAAAAAATTCTTATAGCATAGAAAATTCTACCAAATCGTGACCTTTTAATTTAGCTTACATAGTATTTATGAATAAAAACATTCATTTCTTAGAATACATGAAACTGATGGCATTTACCTCTTATTTTAGATTCATGTATTAAACATTTCTCATACTTTTGAAAGAAATTAAAAACAGATATTTCGAATTAGACAAGATATATTAACGGTAATTTTAAAATAAACTAGTTCATTTTTACCTTAACATGAATTATACATTTTTTTGGTCAGGTGGATGGGAAGCATATTATTATTTCTTTTTGAGACTCTAGGTAGACTCCTTGTGTGCGGACAAGTATAACACAAGACTTACAAACGTAAATCAATACTTAATCAATAGTGGTAGGAACTTTCAAGTAGAGAGATACAGCACAAATGGGAATCAAAAGGGGAAAAAACAAGAATAGATGCAAATGCAATAAATACAGAACAAAATATGATTGCTCACATGCGAAAACGGAGACTTTCAGTAATTAAAATTATACAATGGTGAAGGTTTGGGAACACATGTGTGATCAGAATAAGATTTTCGAAACACAAATACATGAAGCATACATACACACAAATACTTATATACATATACACACAAACATACATGTATGCAAATACACACATATAGATACACGTACAGTAAATGCAAGCAAAAACACACAAAAAAATTCAAGATAAGTAATACTGCAATAAATGCTATTAATATATGCACAAAACAATGTAAAAGAAGATTTACTCGGAACAAAGGCAGAGAAAGGAGGAGGCCACGCTATATTGTTCTGTTGTAGGCAATTCCTCTGAGTACGTCTTTTGGAAGTGAATTTAGTACAAGCAAATATCAGATGCTTGACATCTTGGAATGTGTCACTGGAGCAAGAACACTGGCCAGTAGGTGACAAATTGAAGCGTTTCAAAAAAAGCATTTATATGTAGATATTTGTATAGACCTTGATAGTAAATTTATTAAACTGAGATACAATATTTAGTTAAATTATCTGATTCGAATTTGAAATGTTTTTCTGGTGATGTTTGAATTAATTTATTTAAAAAGAAATTATTTCGATCTACATTTATATTTTGCAGCAGATAAAAAGATAGTATTCTGACTTGTAATTTACACAAGTTATAAAAAACGCTCTATTTTCTAATAAACTCCAATTTCTAATTTTAAACTATTGCTATAATTTAGTGAGGTATTCACTTACTTATCCTTAAGCTTTCGCAATGCAGTTTCCGTCCTTTCTTATAAGAAAACCTCTAAAGTTTTAATTTAAGCTTAAAATCGTGGTTATAAATTCTATTTTAATTTCGAGTTATAATATAAAATCTCGAAAATATGTGTACACTTTCACCCACACTTCCAAATTAGATTAAAGGCTTATTCTTTTTGGAGGCGTATTGTTTGTGAATACGCAATGCGTAAACAGACAATGTTATAACAATAAAAAATATTTTACAGTAATATAACTCAAAATTATTTCTTCATCTGTAAATATTTTCATTGGAAATGAATAAAAATTCAAAAATATTAGGCATTGTTGAATATTAAATGTTTCTTCTTCAGTTAGAAAACACATGAGCATAAATTAGGACTCCACATAGGGGCGATCGCGGTAACACGGAGAAAAAAAATTATTAATCAGAGACCTGACAACGCTGAAAAGATATTCTGTGATAGAGAGATTAGGGATAAAAATACTTTTCAAAAACTGTTTTAAAAATTTAATATTACTATGAAGGGATTTAATTTTGGAAACAAGTAACATAAACAAAAAAAAATTAAGTCAATTCTTACTTTGAATGGATGAATAGAAAGTATTTTATTAAAGAATGAAAATTTGAACAAGATATATATATATATATATATATATACACACACACTTAAGAGCCAAAACATTATGACCACCAACCAATAACGAGTTGGCCCACCTTTGACGTGCAACGCAGCTTCAACCCGCCTTGGCATGGATGCCGCAAGTCCTTTGTAGATGGCCGGAGACAGATTGTACCAGATGTTTAAGCAACGGTCACGCAAATCCGAGATATTGCGAATTAGTTGTCTTTGAACTCTGAACTGCCATCCCATGACATCCCAAATGTGTTCTGTCGGATTGAGATCCGGTAAGTTAGGCGACCAGGACATTAACTGGAATTCAGCATCATGTTCCTGGTACCACTGCAACACAATTTTAGCCTTGTGACACGGGGCGTTGTCCTGTTGGAACATTCCATTTCTAGCTGGAAAAATAGAGGTCATGTAAGGGTGCAACTGGGTCCGTAATGATGTTCAGATACCCTGTAGCATTCATGGTCTGCTCTACCACAATCACGGGTCCCAGAGACGCCCAAGAGAACGTCCCCCAAGGCATAATACCGCCACCACCGGCCTGTGTATGACCTACTGTACATTGAGGGAGCAACTGTTCGGCCATCGGCGTGATGAATGACAAACCGTGATTCATCTGACCAGGCAACTCTCTCCCACTGATCCAGGACCAGTCGCGATGTTCCCGGGCCCAGCGCAGGCGCAGTTGGCGATGACGCTTGGTCAGCAAAGGCACATGAGTGGGACGTTTGCTGCGTAGCCCCATATCCAACAGTATCCGCTGAACAGTGTGCTCTGATACTATTCTACTTGGCCCTGTATTGTATTGGGCTGTCAGTTGAGCCACTGCCTGGCTCCGGTATTGCTTCACCATGCGAGACAGTCTCCTTTTCTTTGATAGCGTGTGGACGTCCAACACCATGTCATCTACTGCTGGTTTCATAGTCATTCATCTACTTTGCATAAGTACTAACAACTGTAGATCGCGAACAACCCACGAGTCGTGGAGTTTCGGAAATACTTGTTTCGAACCTTCGAACCATTACAATCTGCCCTCTATCGAAGTCGCTTAGATCTGCAGCCTTTCCCATCACACACAGAAGTAAGCGAAGAAATGATTCTTCAGACTCTCCAGCAGCAGTTAAATACCACTTCCACCTGATCAAGTGTCTTCCACGTCATTAAGGCGAGTTCATTGCAAAATGTAGGGGTGGTCATAATGTTTTGGCTCTTGAGTGTATAAACATATATATATATATAGAGAGAGAGAGAGAGAGAGATTGAACTATAATAGTAGGAATTGAAAAAAGAGCATGATTTATCTGAATTGTCGTAACAATGCACACCCAGCTTGGCTAGTTTGGCTGAAAAACCGTTTTCGACGCCAGCTTTTGTCATTGCTTTAAAAGTTACATTGTTACAACAATGTAGACAAATCTAAGTTGGCGTCGAAAACCTGTAATTAATTTAATTGAATTAATTAACCTGTAATTAATGAATTAATATTTGAAAAAACTGTATTAACATCAAGTGCCATCCACTACAAGTTTGAAAAAATTTATTTGAACTTGTGATTGGCTGAATAGAAAATATTTTATTAACGATTGAAAATTTTAACAAGATAAATATATATATAAATAAATATACAGAGAGAGTAAGCTAAAGTAGGAATTGAAAAAATGGGGAAAAAACGTAATTTTAAATCTAAAATAAATATTTTTTCCTATTGTAATTAATTAAAAATAATGATTAATGATTGTCAGTGGCGTCACGGAGAAATTTAGGGCCCCCGACGAAGTCAAGTTTTGGGCCCCAAGCCGAATTTTACAAAGGTGTCAGTCAGCTAAGCTGAAATTACTTGTTGTCAGTCAGGCTTTCGGCCCCCTAGAATCCTGGGTCCTCTCGCGATGTGGGGGTTATGGGATTGTACATTACACCACTGCTGACTGGCGAATAATACAGGGTAACATTGCTACATTTCATTGCCCAGCTCCTTTTACCAGCACCGTCAAATCAGTCTAACTAATCTGTTTTCCGTCTACCACTTCATTGTGCAGGTAATTCTTTCTCCAAATTCAATACTAAAGAAGCTGTTAAATGTACTCAAAGTGTTTTTATCGTAGCTATTGTGTAAGTGTTCTCTCATCGTAAAAAGTGTAAAAATATACTGAAATACCTCTGTTTTTCTTCAACAAAAAATTTTTACCATAAAACGCTCAAATACCTAAACTTCATTCCTCTTATGGCAGTACTTAACATAAAAATTTTTTTAAAAAGTCTTATTTTATTCCCTCCTCCCCACTTTTTTTCTTCTATAACCAGATGCACACAGGTAGGTTTTTGTACTTTGAAAATAAATTTCGATCCACCCTACTGTATATGGCATGCGGCATAAATACATAAAAGTAGAATTTTTATGTATTTCTAAATAACAAAAATATGAAATAATGTTGTCATTAATTTGTATATAATAACAAAATCTACGAGAATAATTGGAACTTGTTTGAATTTAAGACAATTATTTATGAGTACACTTCCACATATGATATGTCAATGATGAAAGAATCAATTTTAATCTGTTGCCCATTTATTGTTTGCCATTACAAAAGAAAAGCACTTTGAAAAATGTCAATGACTATCTTTCAGGAATCATGCAAAAACTAACGAAGATCATTTCCTGGGCAGATGAACTCTAAACTTCCGAGAATAGCAACAATAACGCCAGACTGTATCAATTATCATTATTAAAAGCTGTCAGCTAAAAAGATTCAGATAAATGAGAGAATGGCCAGATCCTACAGCGAAATCGGCTGATAAGTCGCTCATTTTAAGACACCTAATTCAAAAATAAAAAAAAAGTTAACGAGCAAGTGTGAAAGGAAACTAAAATTAAAATCAAATACAAATATAAAATCGCGTGTTTGCTCTTTCCCTGGATTTAAATGATACTTTAAAAGAAGCTTGTTTGTTTAGCTACATTATTTATGTTTTTTTCGCTCCTCGTATCATTTTCAGTTTCGCGCGAGAAGTAAAATCATCAGGCCGTCAAAGGTCACTGCAACTGTAACTAACACCGCCACACCCGTGGCGGCAGAGTGATGAATTAAAGAGGAAATTTAAAACATCTAACCGTTTAGTAACTCGAGACAGTTTGTTTTTTATATCCAGAATAAAGTGGTTTTTAAATTGTGGTAAACATTTTCTTGCCGGAAATTAAGGAGTACCAAGAATGATAGCTTTTTGACCAGTTGAGCTCAGTTTGTATGTTTAACTAATTACTCAAAAATTCTAAGAGAGATTACAAAATTAAAGAATTAAAATTATTTTCTAAGCAATCTAAAAAGAATCAATTTTCACTTGTAAAGACGTAGTACTAAAATTGTACTTATATACCAATTACTTTAAGCGAAAATAAAATTATATCAATTTTTTTTACTAAAATCAACCTATTAAAATTATATAATTGTTGCATTAACATATGAGTAAATATTGGTGATAAATTATTTGAATAAATCCTGATGGGTTTGAAAAGTAAAATTTCTGAAAGAGAGGAAAAGGGTGTTATTTATAGCCAAAATATTGGAAATTTTAGTAAATTGTATATGTTGTATAAAAAAGTAAAAGTTTTATTTATTTTATTTTTGGTGTAAACATCGAAGGCTTCTTCAATATTTAAAGTCAGAAATTATTGTATTTAACGATTATATTAATCTTCTATCATATTTTAAAATAAACAATTAAATTTCAATACTTTCATAATGTTTCCTCAATGCAACGGTGTAACCTACATAATTAAAAGCATCAAAAATTTCAATTACGTTATGATGAAATTAAAATTTTTAAAATTTAGCTGTGAAATTTCAGAGAAAATTATTTTAAAAAATCGAATAATAAATTGAAAATACATTTAGTGCCTCTTTCAAATGCTCGAAAATTAGGAGGGAGACAAAAAATCTAATGGGTTTTTTGTATTAGTTCCAATCTGATAATAGTTTCCAATTATTTGCGAAATATCTACTGCCCTATTCATTTTGGAATATATTCTATCATCCTATATAATACCTAATATTATTTCTGAAATTTATTGTAGAATGTGTGTTATTACTTTTAGGATATATTTCTCTACAATACTCTTTTTCGAATTTGATTTCCCTGTTGCACTTTTTGAAATACAGTCTACGTCCTATTTCGAAAACTAAAAATAGCTCCAAACGTTAACATGACATGTGATGAATAAAAACACTTTTTTCATTTTTAAGCATCGTTTTCCAACAGGAAATTTTTTTTCTCTTAAATTAGTAGGCGATGACAATAACAGAAATAGAAGCAACAGCGTTATAAGCAGCGACAGTGAAGGAAAATGACAATGATGACAGAAAGAAATTGATATAGTTTATGAAATCGTAAAAAAAAGACTGCATTATCTTACTGAGTAAAAATTATTCCCTGAGAGAAGAGTAACGAAATGGGTCAATTTTCGTGAAGAATCTGATGGATAGATTGTAAATTAACATCGAACGTTTATGCATCACGAAGACTGTTAGTGGAATACTGTACGACTGTGCTCCCCAAAGTTTTTATCGCCGGGGACCGATCTACGTTTGATAATTTTACCACGGTCCGTTGAGGGGGAAGACGTTGATTGTTTATATTTTACCTTTTTTTGATTTAATAATTTTGACTTAATTGTATTTAAATATGCCTTCAGAATAAAATGCAGTTACATCAAAAGATGAATAGAAAGTGATTTAACGGGGCATATAAAGCGATTTCCATAGAAAGTCGCACCCACAAAGTAAACAAAGTGGTAATAATTTAATATTCTTTGGGAACCCGATACCATCTAATCCACATAACGGTACCGGTACTCGTCGTACTTTCGTATGGAGAGATCAAGGAGCCCACAACCTGCCCTCCACTGTCCGAGAAATCGACCATTAGATAGGGCAGGCTTGAAGGTCTGGGCAGGCATCACGTTGGATGGCTGCACACAACTCCATGTCTTTGATAAAACACTGTGATTGCTGTGAAGTACAAGGAGGATGTCTTGGAACTCTATGTTCGCCTTTTTACAGGTGCAGTTGCCCCTGATTTTATTTTAATGGATGGCAACACGAGGCCATATTAAGATCATCTGGTCGACGAATCTCTGGAAAGTGAGGATATTCGCCGAATGGATTGCCCAACTAGATCACCAGACTTCATCCGTACACAGTAGGGGCGGGCAAACTTTTCCAGGCTACGGACTACTTCTAATTTTTTCAAGGTGTTGTGGTCCACCCAGGGGTGTAGGTGAGATGAGCTAAGAGAATAAGGTCTATAATATTTATTTTAACTTAATAATAAATACGGAATTTGTACTTATCTACATAACAACAATAAAATAAACTTACACTTTTAAGACCGTGTTTAAAGCAAAACGCAAGATGCAAACATAATAATAATGGCCACAAACATAATAATATCAAATGATGCATTTGTTACGAAGCAATTCAAAATGCATTAAAAATAAAAACATTTCCATCTAAAGTTAGTGCTTATAGTTATAGTCAGTAGAAGACTTAGTCTGCATGCTGTCAGCCAATCTTGAATATTTCGGTATATATTTACTAACTGCTAATCTTCAAGCGGGATACCCCAAAATATATGTCTTACAGTCCCCCAGTCGACCGCGATCGACTTTTTGCCCACCTTTGGTACAGAGCATATCTAGGACGCTCTGGAGAGGGCAATTTCAACTCGCAACTCCTCCCCACCCCTCCGAGAACCATTCAAGGCTTGAAACCCAAGTTGCGGAACGAGTAGGATTAATTGCCATAGGAACTCATAAATTCCATCATTTCCGGTATAAAAACACAGTGTGGGGCTTGTTTATCTGAAAGCGGAGTCCATATCTTTTATTAATAATTATTTTTTGTTATATTCTGCAAATGTTGTTTCATACATTTCGACTTCGATGAGTGTTACGCACGATCACGTGTGTGTATTTTAACCATTGATTGGATATTTTTTTGCATTATCAGCCCTGTATACATACCAAATTTTATTAAAATCACTCTAATATTTCTAGATATAATCGACAAAATCTAAAAATTCCAACAATTTTGAATATAAGAGTATTTTTCTTTATGAACTCAAACTCAGTGGCGCAACGACCCATGAGGACCAGGGCCTACTGAGCCCATTCCCAGTATACGTGACCATTGGGCGCTGAGGTGCATGAGCAGATGTCTCGTCTGAAGCGAAACCACCAGTGTTTTTAGTCTCCAAGCAAGTTTGGTACTCATTTATCGACCCACTGAAGGGATGAAAGGCTGAGTCGACCTTGCCGAGCCCGGGAATAGAACCCGGACCTGTGGTGTGGAAGCGTGATAGGCTACCACTCGACCATTGGGCCTGCTTTCTTTACATGAAAGTAAAAACATTATCAAAATATTCTGTTGCTTAATTTTAGTTGAAAATTCAATTTATTCAGTTTCAAAACAGTTTACAAATTAGCGTTAATATTCTATCACTGTGTTTACTTTTTTTCGAATTTTATTTCAGTTTTTGATTAAAATAAATATTGTTACTCAGAAAAGATAACCTGCTTTAGATAGAAAAAATGCTTTATATTTTATTAAATATTTAAATAAATCAGACATTTGGTAAAAATATGATAGATTGCTTTGAAAAAATGCCATTTTTAGATTACAGCGTCGAATTGTTTGTACGGAACTAAATTATTGAATTACCTCGATACATTCAAAAGTTTTAAAGATTATTATTAAAAATTCAGTTCTTTAAAAGAAGTAATGCTTACTTTTTCAGAAGACTTGAGACACATTTTTGTGTTTTTCCCTCCGTACTTAAACAGATTATGGGTGTGACACCCATTTAAATGTGAGCACAAGGATTTTAAAACTTTTCTTATTTGACGTTTTCCTTCAAATGAACCCGTATTGGACTTTGTTTTACATTGTTTGGTTCGACAATGGCATTATCATGTGGAGTTTACAAATAAGATTAATTGCAGATAAATATGTGGAATAAAAATTACTGTGGAAAGTTTTGCCACCCACCTCATTACATACATGATCAGGGAATTATGAGCTCTAAACCAAGGTAATTATAGAGTATAACCACTCTTGTCATAATAAATGTAATTAACTGTCCCCCCAACAGCCTTCTGGCGATCACACAACTTCAGTAAGGGTCAAATGCGGTTACTATTAAAAACCGCCCATGTTCTTTGTCCTTAATTTGTTATTGATATTTGTTGTCTTTCTGTAACCTAACCTAAATAAATAAATAATTTTTACACTAATGAGATATTTTATTGACCCAACCCCGAATCTGCCATATTTGGCTTGATCTTTAGCGTCCAAAACACTATACAAGAGTATTTGTTTTCAACCAATATACTTTTTTAATTTTTTTTACTCGCAGTTTAGCCACTCTTCAATAAAAATCATGTGTACTGTCTCTTAATTGCAATTTTAAAATATAAACGTTTGAACCATGTGTTTGGAATTTGATTGAGGCCCTAGTAGAGATCAAATAATGGCACGTGCCCTCTATTGAATTGCTGTTGCACAAAATAAACCTCACTATCAATCGACACGTCCTCTCCATAAATTTTTCGAATACTTAAATTGGGATCAAATACGGCAAAAATCACTATTCACATTGCAGTTCATTTAATATTCTGGTTAAAGAAGACGCAAAGAAGTTTCTTTTACTTTCTGATTATATTTCACAAATGTAACGGTGACCTGATAATTGAGTTAGTTTCTTTTTTCTTAAATATGTTGTTGATTATGATAAGGGTCACTAACGTGTGCCCTATGAATGTAATCATTAAATGTTTTTACCCCCTTCTTCTTGCTCTTGTAAAAAATGACAGGGGGAGGTTCCACCTTCTACGTCTCTTGCTCCTGATATTTCCAGGCTGGAAAGTTCCAAAGTAACACACAAAAATGATCTTCATACCCAGAAAATATTTTGTTTCTTAATTCACATATCCAGTGGCATTACTATACTATTTATAATGTCATTATTTTCCACTAGTTTATTTTAAACTGCATTTACTTTCATAGAATTTTCTTAATTAAAAAATAGGCACTTTTCTTAGTACTTTCTGCTTTTTTATTACTACTAGGCACTTTTTCTTACTTCTTACAAGTTTTTACTGGTTTAAAATAAATAGTGACCACACCTCGGTCCAACCCTCAAAAACCACCGTCAATATATTATTTCCATGTATTTAGTGTCATGTAACGCAAAAAAAACTTACAAATTACTTTAAATTCCTTATCTGAGCCTTTCCCAAAACCAAAACTGTGCTACCTTATTTTGACTTCGTAATGTTTTATGGGGTTGAGTTTTTGCTGTTGGATACCAGCCTCTTGGCTCAAAGTTTATGTGTGGCTTTTGCCGAAGATCATCTCAAGAAAAAGTACAGTACTGGTCATTAAAACTGCTTCACCAGGAAAAAGTGTAACTAACAGAACGATATTTATTAAACTCATACAGAGTAAGGAAAACGAGTGCTTAAATTTTCATGAAATTTGGAGGAACAGATTCTGAGAAATCAGTTCCAGAGCAGTCACCTCTGGCAGCAACAACAGTACTTATCCGTCTGGGCATGGAGTCAAACAAGGAATGAATGACATTTATAAGTAAAGCCGTCTGTCATTATATGATCCCAAAAGGCCATGAGAATTACATATCTCACATCTCCGCTGTTAAAGATTAGGATCAGTGATATCCTGCACAGCTTACTGTAGAACCCTCTTGTGTGTGTGTGTGAACCTATTGTTTCCATAATCTAGCTACATTAATGGGATCTTAGCCAACACAAGAAAACGGTTAAATGGTTTAATTATAAGACATCCGTGTCCTGATGGTTCTTAATCCTGTATTAAAGATATCAAAGTTCCTGAAAACTTGAATTTTCTTATTTTGAGAAAGGAATACTTATTAATCGATGTTTTAGAGCTTACAAGTGGTCCATCGAAAGTAAGCGGAGCTATAGTGAGTATGGATGTTTCATCCTGGCGATGGTGAAAAGGCAACTTTTACGGCAGGGGGGATAGTTCCGACGGACAAGATGTCTAGAAGACTTTGCTTTTTTCATTAGAAGTTAAAGAGTGAACTCCTACGCGATTAGACGTACATTCTGCTCAAATATTTTAGGGAGATTTGAAATTGTAAGTGACATAGAGAATGCTCAGAAATATTTATCTCAAAATCAAAGAAAGGAAATAAAAGTTAAGAATTCTGTTTTAATGCAATTTTGTTTGGACTTCTTAAAAATCCGTTAAATAGAAATAAAGGGGGCTAATATCTGTAATATATCTTTTTATACTTAGGTATATATAATGTTCCGGGGCTTTAGGATGTCCGGTTTTCTGCTTCAGAGTAAAAGTTATGTCTGTCACATCAATTCCGGTTAGCTACATCCACTTCTTATATACACAATGTAAGTGGGGCTATCATCGCCGGATTTGCATGAACGTGTTGAGAAGCTAATAGTTTGTATTTCACAATATATTATCTATGCTGCAAATTTCACGTGTGTGGTATGCTGCTTTCCTGGTGTTACAATTTTAATGGGCTATAGTACATAAGCTCAGTGCTTTGCGAGTTGTGAAAGTTTGTAGAGAGCTAAGGTTACTTCGTCGTATTACAAAGATTCTATTTAAATTACCTATGTCAGTTACCAATAGAATTATATGACTGTAAAATGAGGTAATTTTTAATGGAAACCAAATAAATGCGCAATATATCCATTACCTTCTAATGCTACACGATCATCCCTGATAAAGTTTTAGAAACTGATCAAATACATATACACTTTCTTGTAATAATTTAGTTATAGTTTTAATGATTTCAAGAAATCCTTTTAATGTTCTTGAAGTTATTCAAAACAATTTCCTAGATTCAGATTCTAATTTTGAAAAAAAAAACGTATTTATTCACATTATTAAAAACAATATAGAGAGCTATTAAGATTTTTAAGAAATTGATGCATATTAGTGACTTAAATTTATAGAATAAATGACAAATCCAACTATAATGAAAAGAAAAATGAAAAAATTCGTATGTTAATATTTCTGAGCAAAGATAAATACTGTAATTAACAATTAATTTTTTTTAACCAGTTCCTTTGTTTGAATATGTATTGCTTTAAAAATTGAATTAGAAGTAACATAGTTTTTCACTCAATTAACTTTAACAATAAATCACTGTGGTAATTAAAGAATATTAAATCAAACAGACCAAAATAGAATATAAATGGAAAAATTACAATATAAAAATCAATACAGATTTCTTACCTACATTTCCACATGTGCCTTCCGTTGAAATCTGAGATCCTTTCAGAGCCGATCTTTTATAAATAACATGCGTTTGACCATCCGATGAATTTGCTGGATGCGCAAAATAAGGCTCTATGAAGTATTCTTGATTTCCTTTCCTGATCAGGCCTGTCTATTTCAAAACAAAAAGAAGAAATATAATGATTTATACAAAACAAATTAATAAATATTACGATTTTTCATTATAAAGTATTACACAATTCTAATGTTACAGTATATTTTTTTTAATTTCCTGTTTTATTTTCTTTCCTTACTTGATAAACCAAAATGTACAAAAAGTTTTTAAAACCCGGAAAACTCCCTCTAGAAAATTATCAACTGTTAAAAAAAACTGTTTAAGTCCTTTTAAAACCAATGCTTCTTCAATAAATGTTTCAGAGATACAAAATGAATTAGTTCATATAGAGATGCTCACGTAATGTTCACTAATAGACTTATGGGGATCACTTCTTGTAACATTTTCCCTATCTTCCTAATGTTGAAAAGGACTAAGGTTAATGAACTTTCTCCAAAAAAAATTATTTTGGCGTAAAATCATCAATTTGTAAATGCATTTATTGAGTTATTTTTATTATTTTAATGAGAGCATTTTTAAAAATTGTGAGTGTTTTATTTCTTTCAAAAAATCTATAAGTGGAGAAATTAGGGAAAATTTTTAAATGATAAAAATTAATGTAATTTCAACCCGTTCATTTTTTAAATAAACTGTTTGACCAAATCTCTCATTGAAATATTTACTTAAATAGTATTAATACGTATGAAATGTTTCAAAGTTACAAGATGAGTAGAATTTTAAAAAAAATGTTCTTTTTGTGTTATAATTTGCACTTTTGAGAAATTGAAGTTTAAATTTAACACTTTGACCCAGCGCTTCTCAAACTGTGGGTACCCTACGAGGACACTACGAGGGGGTGAGAGTATAGCGGATAGTCTAAAGTAAAAGATTATTTTTAAATATTTTTAATTTGCTGCAAACAAATTAATAATAACAAAATATATTACGATGTAATAAAAAATAAAATGTGCATTTACACTGATATCCTGTACTTATAAACTTATCAGTACTTTTCAATTTATTTGATAGTTAATTTAACAATACTAAGTTAAGAACAAGTTTAATATTTATCAGTGACCCCATGGGCTTGTCATATATAAAAATATATGCAAAAGTAAACTCTTATTTTGATAATTTATTTGTACGGTTAACAATTAAAGTCGTATGTAGCTTTAGCATCAAAGTAAATTGAATTCAATATATTGTTATTGTTTAGAGAGCGGGGGAGGGAGGCGATGAAAATTATGATTGAAAATTGGGTCACAAATATATTTCAAGTTTGAGAAGCTTTTTTACCTTTAAATAATGCATATTAGCCCCATAGTTTGGACTGTTGAAATATTTCTAATTTACTAAGAGTAACTGCATTAGAAGCAGAAGTCATAGGTTATTTTTCAATAAAAAACTAAAAAAATCAATTTTTTTTCACTAAGTCTTGTAAATAGGATCTCTTAAATATAGAGTAAGCAAACATTATCTCAAAAAATCAGAACAGATTCTAACTTGAACTAAAACATATACGCCAATTTTTTTCTCTTCCCTTAGCATTTGATAATTAGTCTTGTTATTTTTTCAATAATTCCTTCGTATATTCAGATAAAGGAATTAAAGAATGAAGAAAGTATATATTACATTTAAGGTTTCGTTAGTTTCAACTTTGAAATGAAAAATAAAATTATTAAATAATGTGTACATGTCAAACAATCTTGAGAATTAAAAATTACTTTCTCGTTACGTATTTACAAAATATTTCTAGATGCGTATTTAAAAAAACAACTTTTAAGTCACATGAATGTATTGATATTTTATACGTTTCACAGCATAGTAGTTTACAGTTCTAAAATCCTTGAGTTTCTTTTAAAAGGGGCAGGATATTTTAAGTGCCCTATTTGAATCAATTTGAAAAACACATGTCTAGTCCTAATGCCAAAATGATGACATTTAATGATTTCTCCATTCAAGGGAATCAATTTCAAAAATGAATGCCCTTGAATATATCACCCCATTTAGAATGCTCTTTTTCACATTAGCATTCAAGAAGAAAAGGAGTTTGGTTTCATGCACTATTCGAAACTCTTTTCATAGTGAAATGACATAAGAAAAACATTATTTTCAGTGCGAAATGACAAGATTGCATTTTTAAGTAGGACAATATATTCTTACTTGGATACTTTCCCTTGAATACAATACCTATCTCATTTCACAATATGTCGCCATTAATACGTTTTATTTCTGTTTTAGAGTCGAGGTCTTGTGATACTCTTTTTTTTTCTTCCTGATTCCAAATGGCTTCATAAATCATTAGGAATGATATAATGTATCATGAAGGCGAAGAAACATAATTGTTTTTGAAAATAATAATTTTTAATGGAAACAATGTATAACATGTCGACATATAAAATAACTTATTTATAGCATTAAAAAAAGACATAAATAAAAAAAATTATTTATCAAAAGCTTCTGTAAGCGATATTGTCGATATATAGTCGGTTCACACTATAGTTATTTATTCTCCGTGTTTTTATTAATTTTAAAAGGCCATAATTACTTAGAACGTTAATAGTTATTACAACTCAATATTAGATATATTTAAAACAAAAAGTATAAATTATCATAATTCGTTGTAACTTAAATTAATTGTGAATTAACTATTTAACTTCTTTGATTACTTTTATATTAATCAAAATAAAAAAGACGTCAATAACCTACAAACAAGTCCTATCCAACATCCTACCCGCCATGTTTAATTGCGCAATTTCATAACTTTATTGAAACTTATGTTTCTCATTGTGTGTGTATATCTACACAAAAACATTTAATAAATTAAATAAGCATGTGTCATTGTTATACTACACAAATGAGACTGAGAACTCCAGCTCATTATATTTTATATCCACAAATGCCATATGTTACTGAAAGAATCGGTTTCTCTAATTATTAGATCCATATTTTCTGGTAGATATAACAAAAAAAACTTAATAAGGTAAATGAAAACTAACAAATGTGAGATAATTTAATAATCAAAGCTTGTAATTACATTAGCTTTACAGCTTTTATAAAAAAAAATTGTTACACATGAGTGCCAACTAAGAAATAATAGCGCACAGCAATCTCCTCCGTTAAATAGTTCCCCAAAAAGCCAACCTAAAGAATTTCTCAAAATATGTTACAGAAATAAAGAAACCTGTAACTACATTTAGTTGTCGTTTCTCAAAATTTTGCAAAATATTATAAAATTTTTGAAATTTTTTCATATTTATTTCATGGTAACGTGAACAGCGTTACTGAAAATCTAGTAATGAGGCTAACTTAGAGTTACTGGGAAACAATGAAATGAAATAGATTTTTATAACTACAGGAAAAAAATATGTTTTTCTATATTTATGATATTTTCACCAGATATTGCAAGTTAAGATATTTTGTACAATTACTTGTGAGGTTTTTAGTACCAAATACACTTGTCCATGTATTTGAAAGCCTTTTTTTTTCGGAGATAAAATTTAGAGGTATATTTTATATCGGCAGCATCGACTGATGCTATTTCAAAAAACCATTTAAGATATACAATGCCAACATACAAGAAAATTTGTATATAGATTTACAAAATAAAGAGAAAGAATACATAAACATATACGAGGGTCATTCTGGAATTTTTGAGAGATACTCTTAAGTTTTTAAAGTTATACTTACAAAATTTTAAGAGTGTTCAAAGTAGTCACCTCCAGCATCATTGCACTCTTTTAGACGAATTTTCCACAGATTAAATGCTTCAAACCATTCATTTCTTGGAAGTGATGAAAAATATATATTTACAGCCACATTAATCTCTTCTTTTGACTGAAAACGATGCCCACGTAAGTTCTTTTTAGATTTAAAAAAAACCCCAAAGTCACACATTGCTAGATCTGGAGAATAAGGTGAATGTTCTATCACTTTCATATGTTTTTGTTTGAGAAACTCAACTGTTAATCCGGCTGTATGGGAAGATGCATTGTCATGGTGAATCATTAGTCCCCTAACATTAATTTCTTGGAGAATTTCTGGAAGACATTTAGTGGTATACCAGTTTGCTGTTACTGTCTTCTGTCCTTTCAACTTGTTGGCTTTAACTTCTGAAGAAAACGGCATATATATATATATATATATCACATTACTTTTTTCATTGCTCGCTGTCTTTTCATCATTGTCGGCTTGGGAACATCTTCAAAGACCCATACTTTGCTTTCTTTCTTGCAATTTAAGAGTTTCCTTACTAATTCTGACAAGATCCTCTTTTTGGTGCTCAGTTATAGATTACGGAAAATTTCTCTTTTCATATGTAATTCTTTATGAATAATTCTGTACATGGTAGTGGATCCAATGTTAAGTTCCTTCTGTATTATTTGGTAGGTACAGCGATTATCATCCATTAACATTTTTCGTATGGTAGGCATATTATCCGAGATTACTACCGACAGCGGCCTTTCTGCGTGTTCTTCATCCTGAAAAGAATTGTGACCACTGAATAATTCTTTAAACCATCTGAATACAGTAGCACAACATGGAGATTTATCACCAAATGCTAATTGCAGCCGTTTAAAACATTCCCCTTGATTTAATCCAACTTTAAAATAATAGAAAATCATAGCACGTTAATGTTCTCACGTCAACTCTATTTTCTCTTCTGTCTAAAATTTATTCTACGCAAAACAACTTGAATTAAATCAGTAAAAAGTCATCTACTGTGTTAAAATATTTTGTATTTTCAAATTAAATCGTTAGTTTTTCTTTGTAACTTCTCGTCCGCGTATCTCAAAAATTTCAGAGTTACCCTCGTATTTCATTAACTTAGACTCGAGTGTTAATTATACTTAAACATAGTATAATAATAAAGTTTTATTCATTTTGCATTTTTATTAAATTATTTTAAAGAGACATTATTATTAAAATATGAGCCACAGTTAACATACCGTGTCATCAAAGAAGCCCGTGAAACCATTTGTATTGACCAGGCCTGCTCTAAACTTTACTTATTGCTCGCATAAAATTAAATATTAAAACCTCATTCTTAAAAATTACGGTTTTCCTTCATGCACTTCAAAATATTTCTAGAAATAGATGAAACATTTTTAGGTAATTGAAAAACTTAAACACACTCGGGCAATCGATTCTTATTCTGTTGATCTATAATTTAATTATACCTGTTTTCTTCTAGAATATCCATATTACAAAGTGAAAGAGATAAAAAAAGAGAAAGATGTTTTCTCTCTCATTGAGAAGAATATCAATTTAATGTACTGATAATGAAAACAATATTAGAATGAAACTGTCGAATCACCACATCCAACATTAATTTTTATCAGGAAATGGACATGAAAACTTATGTAAGAACTATATTAAAAGAGAAAATCACTGCAATTTTGGCAGTTGACTTTTACACCATGAAAACTTATAAATAAAACCCTCAGACCACATATAAACTCTATTCTTGATTATCTTTCGAAAGGACCAGGGGAAAAAATTATCTTGGGTTTTCCCCTTTTCTTCTAAGTAAGAGTCCACTTTGACGATACAGTTTATCTTGTATTTATAAACTCTCTAAAGAAGCAATAAAAACGGGAGCACCTCTTACACAGAAGTGAAAATGGCCAAATCATGTTAGGGGCACCAAACAATGCCTAAGCTACTGATAAGAAAGAGTTCTTTCCTATGAACCACGAAACGGACTCGGATGGACTAGACTTCATTTCCCACGGATAAGAAGAAAATGAACTTCTAGGTCTAAGTAAAGATTCATGTTTTGCGGTAGACTAAAGATGTCACACACACACACATTTATCATTTTTATATCATACTCAAAGGAAGTAAAGTTACTAGTTATTTTTCATGACAAATGATCAAGTTTGCCAAATGTAATAGGATTTATGAATGTTGAAAATATTTTAAAAAGTTATAAGAGAACAAATTTAATTAAAATATCTATTTTTTTCTCTCTCTATTCAGAATATGAAATTTTAAAGAAACATTTATTCAGATTGTTATTCAGTTTTTCTTTGTCTTTTTCATGTAACAATTATATTAATTCATTTACACACACACACACACACAAATACATTCAATAATAATATAAAATCTGTATAAGTGATAATGAAAATAGTGTGAACTCATATATAATCTATAGTAATATATACTAAATCACTACAAATCTAAATAAGCAAAGCAAAACTAGAAGAATTGCCAGACAGTATAGATCAAAAGTAAATTAGACATCATAATATAATCGCAAATACAATACAAATAAAAACATAATTTATATAAGAGGAGAAAAAGTGTTTGGATATGAAAATGAGAAGCTTTTAAGTGTAACTGAACGCCTTAGGTAAGAGAATCTGCATCTCAAACTTTGTATAAAGGGAAAATTACGTAAGTTTTGAATTTGATAGTGACGAAATCATGGTCTATCAAGAGTGCAATTTATCTTTCTGATATATTGCTGCTCACATTGGCCGGAATCCAAAGATTGACACGAGAATATAAAATCGAGGGATTCAGAAAGGTCACACTTAACGCTGTACAGGATCTAAACAGCCTCCAGCCACTAACACCCGAGAGGACAAACATGTTGTCATTTTGGCCTTTAGGAATCGTATAGCCCCATCATGGATCTTGAGTCAAGAAGTGGGCGTGATTGCAACCCTACAAGTATCCGCATAGATAGTGCAAATGACATTTGGAGTAGTACAGAATGTCTGCAAGGACCATTTCTTTCCTCGACACAGCAGCTTAGAGACGTGTGGTGACAGTGATATATTCAAAGGCAAAACTGGATACAGGAGTGGCACTACATCAGATTTTCATCCGGTGCCCGATTCTGCGTGTAGCATCAGGATGAACGTATCTGTGTTTGGAGACACCAAAGAGATGTGGCCTGCTTGCATTCTATACTGTCATACGATTCCTACATCTGATGTGATGATATTTGAAGCCATTGGGTACACGACACGACCACCTCTTGTTAGCTTATTGGTAATTTGAAAAGCCAGATTTGCGTTTCTCAAATTATTAGACAGCTAGCTGTGTCCAGTCTTCGAGGCCTCGGAGTTCTCATCTTTCTGCAAGACAACATAAGAAAGCCTGTTGCCGTAGTGTCCTGACCAACCTTGACACAGAGGGTATTCGACTATTGACCAGCATGTTCTTCATATCTGCAACCCATTTGGAACATCCGGTCATGGGTTGTTGAGAGACTGCTCTCCAATCGTTAAGATTTATGGAGTGTGCCACTGACTTGAAGCAGCATATAATGACTTTTCAGTATTTGTCATCGAAGCCTTTCTCAAGTCGATGCATAACCAGTTTAGAGCCTTTTTAACTGCCTGATGTGGCAGCTGTGTGTATTAATTTCAGATCCTGTGTACAACCAAATTGCCTGCAAATGCCTTTCCTTCCAACTACGATGTATACGTTACATACAATAAGTAAAGTTTTGCTATTTGTTTTCATTCCTGGTGTTGAAATTTTAATGGCCATCACTGTATACATATTCTTTATTCAGGATAAATATCTGCGAGCGTGTGTTAAATTATTTGGACATATTTCAAATGGCAAAAGCTTACTTCACATTATGAATTTTAACTAAAATTAATTGGCTATTAACTAATATTCAGATGATTATTCTGCTTAGAAATTTTTTAAAAGATGAAATAGAGGAAAAACACAGAGCTAAAAGTTTTATTGAATAACATTACAACAAATTAGAATTAAGAAGATAGAATTAACAAATAAACTCTATCTCCTATTACGAGAACATAAATCTATATTCAGTGACAGATTTAGCTTCGATGGGACCTTAGGCCCAAGTTAATTTGACGCCCTTATATAATAATAATAATACGAATAGTAATAGTGGATTAGAGATAAATTTAGGTTTTGAATTCAGGCATGAATTAAATGTATATATGGTATAACAACTAAGCATACAATTTAGAATAAATTACTTTTAATTAAGAAATAAATCATATTTATCTAATTAATCATATAATATATTTATTTCTTGCTTTCATTTGTGCGAAAGTATTAAAGTTTTGAAATTGATCATGGTAATTTTTGAAAAAGGTCTCACATTACAAAGAACTATAAAATTTTTATGCGATATTAAAAGAAATATTAAAATTTCTAAGTAATTCTGTGTTATAATGATGAGCAAACACAACCGCTACATATAGGTTTTTTTTTTTTAATTATTAAAAATCTACCGTCAATAGATAAATGCTATACTTAAAGAAAAAAATTTTATTACCTATTTTTTTTTTTGCGTGTTAAATATTTTAAATTTTACTTCTTAAACGATTAATTATTTTTAAAAAAATTCTACCATTTTAATATTGACATCTTGAGGTTGTCAAAGCAAGAAAAGAAGCACTAAAACTCGGTCTTATAGTTGATAAAAAGCAAAATCGATTTCAAATTTTTGCCACCTTGAAAACTTTGGCTCTTCTAAAAATGTACCGCCTTAGGCCTAAATCCGTCCCCGTCTATATTTCCTTGAACATATCGTAATCGACGATTTCTACAGACTGCAGACAGAATCGTTGTATTCCATCACACAGTAACAAGTTTTATAAATTTATAGCTCTACTAAATGGAAAATGACTGCCATTGTAAATGACAATTAGTTAAAACACTTAGATGAATTTACGAGTTACTTACAATCACTATCAATTTGCTCAATCTTCTGTCAAAAGGTTAAACAATTTAAGCTTATCAGAGAAAAAGCAAACCAAGTAATTGGTACAACAAATGCAATATTTCTTAATACAATGAAGTGATGGTTGAAGAAGAGAGCATTGACCTGTGACTCTATCTTTAAGTAAATGAAACCCAATCATTTTTTTTCTCAAGAAATACATAATATATCACTTCTTTCAATAAAGCGCAATTCTGATTTTAAAGGACTAGGATTTGTTTTAGTACTTCATTATTTAAAAGAAATCCACGGAATTATTTAAGGTATCTGATAGTTTTGATTATATTATCCCATTATTTAATTCCAAGGTTATGACCAAAATAGGCAATTTTAATTATCACTTAATTTTCGATAAGTAATCTTAATGTTCTAACTCGTACTCAAATGGAAAAATAAATTAGAATATTTTTTAAAAAATTGAAGAACTAAAATAAATTTTGAAATCAAATCAATATTTTTAAATATCCTTATAATTATATAAAGGATATATAGACATAATTATCTGAACATATTTTGAATTCTGATTTTCTCCTAATCGTTTTTCCTGTTTGTTGGACACCTTAAATCATATTATTTGTAGAACTTGATTTGAAAATATTTATGATATAAAGTGACTGCACCAGAGGAAAATATTTTTTTTTTCTTAATTAAGTCAAAATGAGGTCGTTTGAAAATGTAGGTATGCAGGATATAATGACTTTTGTATGCGTGAAACCACATATTTGTAACGAAAAAAAAATTTTTTACATCTAAGTAAATATATGCAATTACCACACGGACAAATAATTACAAGGAAAAATATTCTTAATCCGAATATTTTCAAGTTGGACAAATTTCTTTATGAATAATTCTAAACTAAAAATTTTATTGAAGTTAGAAATTCGAAGATATCCCTTCTCGTCCAGTTCATATGATATGTGCTTTGAAAGTGAGAGAGGGAGTAATATTAATGTAGCATTATAAAGTAACACGAGAGTTATTGACGACGGATTTCGTAAATTTTAACCTTGGTCAAGTGACGAGGACGACACCTGAGCTGCACCTTCCTCACCAAACTACTTAACCATATTTAGAGCTCCACAGATGTAACGTGCATCATCCCCCTCTACACAGCAGGTCTTCAGTGGCACCAGGACTCGAACCGTAACCACCAGGCTACCGCGGCCACACGCATTTTGGAAGACTTCAAACAAGTAGTAAAATTTTACTTAATATAAAATGAAAACAAAGTTTTCGTCCATGTAAGCTATTTATACATCTTTTTAAAAAATACTGAACGTTAGTTGATACAAATTTAGCAAAGAATTTAAATTTTGAAACACAGTAAGTAAATAAAAAAGTTGATTTAATTACTATTTTTGTAATAACTGTGATGACACGAATTCTTTGCTAATTTGTACATGTAATATTTGGTTAACCTTCTGCAATACGTATATGTAAATGAAATTTGACAGAGATTTTATTTTCTGCATGAAGTCTTAAAAGTATTCATAAAACTCATAAGTTTACTAAGTATCTATTTTATATGATGGTGGCAGAGATTCAATTAAACAAAAAAAAAAAAATTTAAGTAATAAAAGAGATGAAAGATTTACAGGAAAAACATATCACTTTTAGATTGAATAATTGAACAATATAATAAAGCACTTATAGGTCTTAATTTGAAAAAAAAATTCTGTTGCGAAGGTTTTAATATTTAATTATAAATTTTCAGAAGTTCTTTACTTCATAATTTAGAAATAAGTGATATAATTCAAAGAAATCACAAGTTATTTCAAGCGTATTATATTTTCCTTCTTATAAAGTCAAAAAGAAATTTTTTTGAGAAAATAAGTAAGTGAAAATCTTATTTTGCGTAAGAAAATGTCAAAGGTAGGCTACCAGACTTTTCACCAAAATTGTCATTTATAAGACAACCAAAAAAAATCAATTATTTTTTGCTATTACTTATTCATTCTAAATACATGTAAAAATTCAATATAATTCTTTAATACTTTTTTAATTCTGTTTCTTCAATGACATATTTCTAGAAACAATAATTTTTTTTGTTTTTTAAAAAAATTGTTAAGTATCCAGCGCTACCCAAAACTTCAACCTTGAATGAAGTTAATTGTATTCCGAAATCTCTTGGAATGAGATTCTAGCATAACCAGAACTATCATATCTCCACGAAATCAAGCTCCACCACAAAACAATTGCATACTTTTCTTTTCAACCTCGCTATGTATAAGAAAAGACTTTCTGGGGCAATTATGCTCTCATCTAAAGCTCTACGGCGCCATGCTTAACGACAATTCCGAAATGGCGTTGCTTTGCTTTATTACCATATCACTTCCTATTTTCTTTTCGGTTTCGCTTTCCACTGGCTTGTTACGGTGACACACAGACGACCTTTCTAGGGTATTTTTTTCCCTCCGTTGTTTTTGTTTTTTCCCTCTCCGCATTTCTTTTCTTCTCTCCTGATGATCCTCCCCAGCCATGCAAGGTCATTTGGTAAACTCCCTAATCGCTGAGAGGAATCATCATTTAATCCGCTTAATGGATGTCGTTTTGTGAAGAAGAGACAACAACGAATTATTCATTGTTTCAAAGAGATAGTGTCGATCATCGTGATTTATTTACAATGCCCCCTTTCTTAATAAAATAATGGAAATATAATAGAGAAAAATGTGTGGTTAAATATCTTCATTTCTTTCTATAAATATTTGCTGAGATATTTATAGTCTGTGATTGATATCTTTGCCTTTCAAAATAAATTATTATACATAGTTAAAGAGTTATAATGCATGTATTACTAGCGAATTCGTACTATAACTGATCTGTAACAATTAATTGCATAATTTTCTTGTATTATACAATCTTATATATATATATATATATATATATATATTATATATATATATATATATATCGATGAGTTACTCGATATTTATTAATTATATTCAAAGATTTAAATAATTATACTATGTCAAAGCATAGTATATTAACGATTTAAAAAACTATTTGTTAATAAAGAGGATGCAATTTCTGAAATATTAATACTATTAACAAACATATAATTGTATTTAAAGAATAAATTAAACTACATTTTAAATATTTATACCAAGAGAAACGTTATTGATAGTTTATGCACATTTCCATCGAATGTATTATTTTTATAGTTGATTGTTGTAAAATATTGATGGTTGATAAATTCAGAACAGAGAGAAGTTTATTCTTGTATAGTATATATGCTTCTCATAATATTATTTTATAGGTGATTGGAAGAGAGGGTAGATATGTACATCTGAGCATGTCAAATATTGAAATGAGGAATCTTCAAAAAAGATATTTCAAGTTTCTTTTACAAATAAGAAATAATTTACGTTTTGTACCAATCCTCTTAAAATTTGGAATTCACCTTTGAGGGGCATATTTTCCGGACAGTTTATTTATTAGAACAAATTTGAAACGTTTATTTTATTTTGTTTTGAAGTTGATGTAGTATAGCGTATAAAAACTGGTATATATATAGTTTTGTTCGTTATATTCTTGCATATGCAATATTTTCCAGCTTGTTCTAAAATTAAATTCATTAGCCCCTAATTGTTGAATCCCAAAAGATAAATTCTACAAAATATGAATTACTTCTTATTTATAAAAGAGACTTGGAATATCTTTTTTGAAGATTCATCATTTTAATATCTGTAGTGCTAAGATGTGCATTTCTGCCTTCTCCTAATCATCTATTAAATAACATTAGGAGAACATTCGGCTCAAGTATTCTCTAAAAATTAAGAAAAAAACCTTTTGAATATTTAAAAAGGAAAAAATGAAAGGGAATATTCTTCCTTTCTAAGAAATGTGATTCAAAAATTCATTTTTTCTAAATTGTTTTTCAATTTTATCCACAATTTCAAAATTTTTCTTTACATTTATCATTTACTTTTATTGTTACGTTTCCTCAAGAGCAAAAAGTTTGAGGCAGTGGATTTAATTCACCCTATAACGAAAGGCTTTTAAATCAGCTAAATTCTATTTATTATTACTCATTCTTACTGTTATTATTGCTAATTATTAGTTTGCTTTCGATCTGTTGATGTCACGTTACAAAAATTAAAGGCTTTTTAATAATATAAAAAGCTAATATATTTAATACATTGAAATTTATGGACTTTTCAAAATTTTTATTAATTTTAAGATTTTCTAAGAATGCTTATCATTTTCAGATAAAATACAACATTCTGAGTAAGTTGAGATGAAAATTTAATTTTTTTTTCATGTATTAATGTAAGAAAATTGGAATTTTAACATTAATGTGTTCTGTATTTTCTTTAGCTAAATTGGATGAATGACAAAAGGGATCCAAAACAATTTTATGCTGATTTAATTATAAAAATATATTACTTCGCATCGGTTCGTAAAACAAAGTTAAGCGATAGAGAGCAGTTCATATTTTGTAGGTTGAGATAACTTAAAAAAATAATAAAAACTCTGGAGGAAATTTATCACAACTGATTTCCGAATTGAAATTAAGCCCTTATTTTTCAATATAATATTTTTCAAATTTTGAAATTTATTTTTTCAATAATTTTAGGATATTATTAAGTTTTTTATAATGGGATACCCGTCCTTTTCTAATTGTTCAGAAACTAGGAACTATTGAAAATTTCACTCTTTTGAAGCTAAAATGTTGAAAATTTTCTTCAGACACATTTTTTATTTCTCTAAATAAATGATAAAAGGATTGCAAAAATTTTCGTAAAAAATGGTTGAATATTCCAGGTTTTCTCTACATAATATACTTTTATTCTGCACTGAACATTCTCTCTGGACTCAGTACAACCATTTGTACATTTCTTCTACTCTGTCTAGCTAAATAAGGAATTATTATTACTATTTATTTATTTTACTACTTTACATGGAACATATCAACGAATTACAGATCGAAGTAGCGTCGAGAAATTACTGTAAATGATAAATACCCTTTACAAACGTATTGAAGTGATCCGAAAAAATTAATATATGCGAGTATATGAGTATGTCAGTACATGCTTGCTTTCAAGAATAATGGAAGAAGTGGAAAGTAGGATACCACAGGGGATAAATCTTCTAATGACGGAATAGTGAAAATATGAAGTTAGCTCATCCTCTAACGTCAAAAGGCAATTATATCACTCTCCAAAATATCATGGAGCCCTTGAGTATTGTCAAGAAGGCATTTGTAGTGTTTCATCTACATTAACTTCGCTCTATAATGAGCAAACGCTATTAATGATGAATCCCGTAATTTAGAGTCTCATTTAGACGAAGAGAAAAACATATGAGTATGTACCTTACAACGTTGCCTATTTCTACGCGTTTCAAAGAGAAGACTTCGAAGTCCAATTCCAAGGGCAATAGTCTTCTTTACTGTACAGAATGGTTAGCAATTGATTCAGGATTCTAACCAAAAGAACGTTTTGAAAATAGAAATTCAACATTCTTGCGAACTTAACCAGTAAGCTAAAGTTGATCAAGATTTTTTTTACTGGTTTATTGTATATTAATGTGGCTCTGTGAAACAACTCTAGGTCTATTAACTGGGGTCGACGGCCTCGTTATTTTGAATCACAATTAAGGAAAGTGGAAAACTCAGGTAACTCAGCAAACTCTCTTAACTGTCACATTACACCACCATAACGAATTTGAGCTTTGACAGATAAAATAAACATCAGCTTCGATAAGCGACGAGTTCTTAGAAGCATCAGGACTGGACTGAATCAACTCCGTCTAAGATTTCGAACTCATGACCATTCGCCTACCGTGGCCGCAAAGATTTTTAATGAAAAACTGAAAAAGAGAATAATGTGAACGACAATGTTTTTGTGTCTATACTTAGAAATAACTTATCTTCTTCAGTTCCGATTTTTATAAATTGCATCTCGATTGGGCTTTCGGTAATATTTTTTAAAATATTATTCATGCAATCGTACAAAATCTTTAAAAAATTAAACTCAAACCGTAATTAAATGCAAACACGAAACCTAACTTTTTAGTAAAAACAAAAGAATGCTGTTTATCTGTAAAAATTTAAGAAAATTTGACACATAAAAACTACATCTTGTTACGCTGTTAAATACCGGCCCCGACCGAAGTCGGTGGGTTTTCATGATGCAGAAAATCGACATCGCCTATGTCGTATGTAAAAGATCCCTAGAGTTTCTGTTTGGCTTAGGTTCTCTCGGCAAAATTAAATCCTAGTACAGGTTTGCATGGTCAGAGTTCAGGTGGCTCCCTCTGTTTATTTAATTATCAAATACCTTTTGCCATACTAATTAATTTATATCTTATATAAATGTGAATATATATATTATTTCTTATTATGTCAGAATGTATTTTGCTTTACTTCCTTTTAGAAAATTAATAATTTGTTTAAATAATTGGGCGTCAAATTTACCTGAGGCTATTAGTGTCCTCCAATATGGTGCCGAACTAAAATAGGTACCAGCTTCCGGGGAATGTACTAGGTTTGCAATGGAAAACACCAATCCGCAGCCCATCAGAAATTTTTTTTAAAAAAACACTGTTAAATACGTAATATTGGTCTATATCTCTTATCAGTGTTTTCGTGTCTGATTTCCACCATAATCCCAAACACTCACTTGCATTTGGTTTTAAAATTTTAGAAGTTATCCTTTAGATAAAGAGAATGCATGCATTTAGTAATTTTAAAACTGAAATATTTTATACTGAGAATAACAACTCAAATTATCTTAATTTATAACAAAGATATTTAAAAATTAACTTTGATAAATTAGAAATTCTTTAACTAATGTATGAAATGATCGCATTACTACCCATCAAACAACTAATTTTATTCATTTAGATTTCAATGCCTCTAATTCAAATATACCATCACCAAACAAAATCTAATGTAGTTATAAAAAATTAAATTATGTGTTTTTATGCCATATGGAATAAAATTTACTGCATCAATATCTGTCTGTTTTCATTGAGCAAAAATTATGTCAACGATTTAACTTTGACCCAATTCCGAGAGAGTTTGAAAACATCATTCCACTAAATAAACATACTTCTTTAGCTATTTACTCAGACTAAAATGATAAAAAGAGCATCTCGCTTCAAATTTTGCATGCTCAAGTGCTGCTAATAATAACCAATCACAAAGATTTGTTTATGGGAAGCGCCGTTGTAAAATGGTTCCCCATTGTCGGAGAGAGAACTGGAAGGGATCTCTAATAAACAAGACTGAACCATAACTCCTGACAGATGGCAAGGGGGAAAACGAAATGTTCAATCAAAAAGTGATATGATTCACATGTCTCCTTCAATTCGTATTTCAAACCACCCACCAGAAAGCACTAAATCTTTCCACCATTAGACACCGTGTCGCAGTCTTTTATTGTGAGGCGTCATAGCGTCCAGCACTCCTTATTAAGAAATATGGGAAACTAGCTGCTCATCCCAGAAAATGAGTTTTAACTCCCCTATCTTCATAAAAACACTTGTTGTTAAGCTTCCGAATCGTCTCCTGTTACACGAATAAGGTTTAACCTTGGATGTTTAACACATAAAAGGGTTGTCGGTAAACGATGATGTGGGAAATTGAATGATGTACACACTCACAATGCAGCTACTTTTACGTCGTAATGACTTGGTGTCTTCTCAGGTTGGTTTTTCATGATGTCCTTTGACTGAAATTAGAATCGAAAGACAAGAGCCTATGGCCTTCATTCTGTTGTATAATTCATTGGGGGGTTATTATTTTTTTCTACTGTGTTTCTAATAACCATGTAATATTGAATATTTTCCTCATTGACCACAAAGCGCATGATAATGTATTCAGTATCAATATAACAATCTATTTATTACATTGCTTTTGTAGCTACTTTTCTTAGGTAATGATAGTTGTCAACGAGTAATTTTCTTTTTTCGACCACCACATTATTTTTCATCGGCGTCAACGAGGCCAGAAATCTGTTCACGATGCGTGTGTAAGGAAGCGATGAAACAAGCAATCATGCTCAATTTGGAGATAGTTATTTAAGAATAACGGCGTCGAGGTATTGATAGTCGTTTCAACAATTACCCTAACTCTTAATTACGGTGTTTTCCTCTAATTTTCCATATGCATTCCTTTTCCTGATAGGAAATCATTTGTTATGTTACATGCCTATTCGGCTTTGTAAATGAATTTTTAATCATATATTTTGGGTTTATAATATTTTAATTTTTGCAATTAAAATCGAATTAAAATTATAAAAATAAACTAACTATAAGATTGTATGCCTGAAGAAATTTTACATTTTATAAAAAGAACAGAAAATGAAATGTTAACGTGAATATTTAGAATTACTGCATCATACTCAAAATATACATACACACGAACATATATATGGGAATTGCATTCATTTCTTAAAACTTTCTGTAAGTTTTCTAATCATGGTAGAGTCTCTCATAAATCTTTAATCTTTTATCGTGTCTCATTAATCTGAGTATTATTTCATAGTATCTGGAATTGTTATAGCTTTGTATTCCCAATTAAAAATTTTGAAAAAGTATGAAGTACAAGCTATAGTTATTAAAATTTTAGTCTAGTCCGAGAAAATATTCAACGCTTTATCTGAAAAGTTTGATATATTGTTGAAGTATATATATATTATTAGTATATTAAATGAAATATATTTTTGTGTATTTTTGAAACAACTTTGCTTGAGACCTATAGAAAAATTATAATTTAAAAAATATTTAGAAAGAGTTTCATTATGAGTTTGAATATATCTTAGAAAAAAAATATTCGAAATAAAATTTACTTCTTGCATAGATGAGAAAAATTCATTAATGTATATATATGGTTATTTCTAATTGACCAAAAGACAAGAAAGAAGTTTCAGAAACGAATAATTAAATATATTAGATAAATTCCTCCAATGAGTATACCAGTAAAAAATTCCCAAGAACTTTTTAAATTATATATCCAATAACAAGAGTGTCCCAACAAATCGTAGTTTTTTTTGTGAAAACTTTTTTTATTATATATAATATCACAGAATTACTTATAACGACTGAAACTGATTCTGATAATCTTAGAAGTGGGATGAACTAACAATGAATCAGTTATTTTTAAAGGAATTGCCGCGTGTCCTGATATCTGGAGGAAACAAAGCAAGCAATTTGTCGCGTTTTTTCATTCATACACAAAATTAAGCTACTTTCATAGCAATAGATGATGTTTTGGAATTATTCGTTACACTATATTATTGATACGCATCAAATCCAATAAGTAATTTAGGTAAATAAGTACAAATAAGACATGTAAACAAAGTTTTCCAAAATACGATAATATTCCATCATGTTTTGAATTCCATCCTGTCATAGTTTTGAAAAATTTTAAACTATGCAATTAGACGAATTTTACAATCCTATTTGGAACGTTACGAACTTAAGAGACTAATATTTTGTAGATATATATATTAACTAGCCGTTACCCTCCGCTTCGCTGGTATTTCATGATGTTTTATAAATATATCTGTTTATATTCTGACAGACAGACAGACAAAATTTTAAAAATGGTTTTTGAAATGAGTACCGTATATACTTTTAGTGCATTAAGTAAAAGCTGCTAATTTGAAATTACAAACAGACACTTCAATTTTATTATTTGTATAGATATAGATTGGATTATAATAACTATTGTTTAAATGTGACTAAAAATGTAAATAAAAAAAAAGAAAGATTAAAACAACCGTAAAACTTATCAATTTTTTGTTTCTGCATTGCTTTTGCTTATGAAGCTTGATTTATTATTTTTAAAGTGCATCCGAAACAGCCGATGCTCTACTTAACTGAACAGTGAGATAACTATCATAAAAAAAAATTATGGCACGTGTCAGCGTATTATCATGTGCGCGTAACACTATTATGTCTCATGAAGAGCATCGGTCGCCAGTAACCAAAACGACGACTTCATTAGCTCAGCTTGGCGTTCATCTTGGCATTCAGTTTCACGTTCACCGATATAGTTTCCGTTCCCGTAAGAATACGGGAATAAAATATAGCCTATGTTCCCCGTTAATGTAGCTTTCCATTAGTGAAAGAATTTTTAAAATCGCACCAGCCGTTTCCGAGATTAGCCGGAACAAATAGACAGACAGACAGACAGACAAAAATTTTAAAAATTGGTTTTTTGTTATGAGTACCGTATATACTTTTAGTGCATTAAGTAAAAAGCTGCTAATTTGAAATTACAAACAGACACTTCAATTTTATTTATTTGTATAGATGAAGTAAAGTAGTTAAATTGTAATTTTTCCCTTAGTGCTTAGGGGTCTCAGAGGTGTTAACTTTTTCTGGAGGGCTGAAAATATAAACAATATTCAAATACATATAACTCTTTGAAATTAAAATTAAATAATTTAAATCTTTTACACATTATTTATAAGAGAATGGGGCTTCAGAAAAGTGTAAAATGTTTAAAATAAAATCATAATTTTAAAATTTATAAGCATTTGAAAATAAGAAATATTTCTAAGAAATATTAAAGAGGTTTTACGTTGCGCATGCTATATATATATATATATATATATTCAAAAGTATTTGCTTTAATTACTAGCAATAAGTTAATTTATAAAATTAAGTGTATCCTTATTACACCGTAGTAAATTGAAAAAAATAGAATAATAAATTATATTTTTTAAAAGAACAAAAAGTTATATTTTCAAAAATTTGTTTTAAAAATTTCAATATTTTTCAAATATTTTGAAATACAATATATATTATTCTTAATTTACTAGGGTTTAATTAGTATGATACATTTTATAATTCTGTAAAGTTCCATGTATCAAAGGCTACTATTTTAGAAAATAGCGTGCGCAACGCAAAAATTACTTAATATTTATTACAAAATTATTTGTTATTTGCATATGCTTATAACTTTTAAAATTATGATTATATTTCAAACACTTTGTACTTTTTTGAAACCATAATCCTTTGTAAATAACGTGTAAAAGATTCGAATTATTTAATTTAAATTTAAAAGAAGTATACCTGTTTAAAAATTGTTTATATTTTCATCCCTCGAGACAAAATTAACACCCCTGAGACCCCTTAAGCTTCATACATCATTAAAAAAATAGTTCTAAAATACAAATTTTCATTAAATAACTATTCCGTTCGTAGATCAATTTTGATGAATTAGCTTTCAAAGATTACATAAATAGTGTATATTTTTAGAGCGCAGTAAAATTATACGAAGTAAATTCTTCATTTGACGAAATAGTAGAATTATATTAAATGATATCACAAATTTAATATCAATAGGGTGTTGCTGAATTCAACCGACAAATTCTGAAGAGTGATGATAGGTAGCAGTGGGACGACAAATCACCAAAGAACATGGGGTCGCAAACCGCGTTTATTCGGTAAAAATCGCAATAACGGTAGCCGTCGGGAGGACGCTGAGCCAGACAAAGAGAGTGGACAAAAAAATCGGGATTTGGAGCGCCGTAGAGGGTTGAAGAAGCCCGCAAGTAGGCAATTTTCCCACTTCTCCCGGAGTTGCTGCAGGGAATACTTGCCACTGAGCACCAGAACATGTGGTTTCGATTGCGACACGTAACCACCTTCATGCTATATATCCCGGTAGGTGGATTGAACGCGGCAGACCTACCCATTGGCCTCAACGCTACTAGGAGACCAATCCCTTAGATTTCTTCTTCTGGGCCACTTGAAATCGCTTATGTATGAAACGCAGTGGAGGTTCTTAAGGCACGGATCGTCGTTTCTTCAGCTGACATCGCCAGCACACCGGATTGTTTTGAACGCATTCGACCATCCTTCGTCCGTTGTAATTCTACGCGGCCGGAACTTCCAACAATTCCTGTGACAATCATCGAGCTGCAATGCATTGTTTATATTGTAAACAGGCTTTACGTCTAATATATGTATTTCTTATATCTCATTACCCCTTTTTATTCTGAACCACATTACACCCTTTATGATTGTTTTTGTGAAAAACTCTGACTAAACGTGGTTTGTGACCTCGTGTTCTATGGTGATTTGTCATCCCCGTGCTGTCTACTATCATCACTCTGAATTTGTCGGTCAAATTCTGCAATACCCGGTATAGATGATAGTTAATATAAAACATTGAAGGGTTGTCGTGAGTTATTATGATGTTGAGAAAAGGAATTATTTCTTAATAATATTATTGTATGAATTTTTGTCTGCATGTGTTATAAAATTATAATCATATTACATAAGTGCTTATCTTTTCATTTATATTCACCTTCAATAATCATAAATTTTATTGCAGTTTTATATTACTTATTCTACTAGTTCTTTTGAAATTAAACATCTGCAATAAGTACTTCTGACATAAAAGTACTGACATACGTCAGATCATTCGAGGATAAGAAACAACAACTGATTGCATTCATTCATTTCACATTGTGTGTGCATTTCATGCAGTTCTAAGATCCGCTAAAATTGTTTTTCTGTTTCTCAATGATAAACAAACAAGATATCGCTACTCTAGAGTAAATTTCCCTTTCGACATCATTTTTGTTAACTAGACGCAGTTTTGTCAGCACGCTAATTGATTAAAACAAAATTCTTTTGAATATCGCATGCGCAGAAAAACTGTCCACAGACAATGCCAGCAGAATGCTTTTCTTGCGAGGAGTTAATTGAAAAAAAGACCATTTTATTATCCTCATCTAAGACATAAATAATAATCTTTTCTCTACGTTGTACTTTAATATCACTGCAAGGCTGATGCAATTGCTGATTGGGAGCTAGGTTGTCATTCATTCATTTCTTTTAAATGTAATTTTTCATGCGATTATATAATCATTCAGATATGTTTAAATGTTTTTGAGGGTTTTTACAGAAAAAATGAAGGTAATACAATTTTTTACATGCATATATGTGTACATAGACAATATATACAGTAAAATACGGCGTATAACGCGCATCCATACTTTCAAGCTCCAGTTTTTAAGTTGTAGGTATATTCGCCGTATAACGCGCACCCTCTTTTTAACGAACAAACCTGAAATGTACACGTGCAGTGCTTTTATGTTTTGAAGTAATTAATTCGAGGTATTATCTCAAGCTTTTGAAAAAAGTAGTATATTTCTAGAAGTAGAAATCTTTAAGTTCATATGGTATGTCACATGTTTTAAATAAAGTATTTAGAACAATGCAGAAATCTTAATTACTTTCTATATGCTTACTTGTTCTTTATTTAAAGCTCTCGTTTCTATATCTGGCATATAACGCGCAGCCGTAAATTTCAATTTTATTTTTTGTGTTAAAAGTGCGCCTTATATGCCAGATTTTAAGGTATGTACTTTTTTGTAAAAATTTGACCGTGTCTTAAAATACCAATAATCAGCAACCAAAAGTCTTTTAATCGTTTAATTAAAAAACAATGTATGTAATCTATAGATTAAAGCTCAAATTAAATTTCAGAAATGAAAATTCACCGTTCTAATTAGACTTTAAGGGCTATGAATTGTACATGAAGATACTTTTTTTTTATCCTACGCCCGTCTTCGGCATCTCTGCCATTAGTCGACGAGCAGCCCAATAAAATGATGACGAAGCATAAAAAGAATTAAAATTTGTCTCCGTAGAGTTGTCTACAAAACACTTTGAAACAATAGGGCAGTGTCTGAGGTGGTCGCCATCCATTTCACCCTGGTTGTACAGAGGGCAACAAGCAGAATCCTTTACCCCAATGTGATCCAAATGCCTTTGCAAGTAGTCATGTCCAGAAGTAAACGAAAGCACGCAACTCCAACAGATCGAGGCAGGGAACCGGGGGCTCTACCACTTTTGTTAAGCAAAATATTCCACCTTTTACCTGCAGCTGCTTCACGATACAGGGAGGCTCTAATAATTTGCAGTTTACTGTAAATGATTCTTTTGATGTTACGCAGAGGCAAGGGAGAGTCAAGTTGGGACAAGAGAGATCCCGCTTTAGCAAGCCTATCTGCTTTCTTATTTCCAGAAATGTTACAGTGGCTGAGAATCCACTGGGGGCAATGCTTTCTCTAGACTTCCCAAGTTCAGTTAATTTCATTCTACGGGAATGAACTAGTGCGTTTTCATTATACCTTGAACATAAAAGATACTGAATTTAATACAAAAACAAAAACTATAAAGACGATGTTTCTTCAAGAATGCAGGATTAAATCAAACTTAAAGTTAAATAAGAAAACAACTGTGATTTTTTTTGTAATAATAAAATAAAATAATTTCAATGAAATTTGAGTTGTCATACATCACTAACAAAGAATCTATACATAATTAAATATACAAGGCTGTTAAAAATTATTTGTCTTTAAAAAGGACTTTACAAATGGAAAAAAGATATTGTATCTCCCTAATTTAAAAAATAAACATAAAAAAGGGGAATTAGTGTGTAGAAAAAGCATAAAATGATTGCTTAAAAATACTTTGCCCAAAATAAATCTCATGAAACTTGACAGAGTATATTATATAGTTTGTTGCAAGCAATGCAAACATTTTTTGCTCAAAGATCCTTGTTCTTTATCCTACGTAATCTAGCCTAATATATCTATGCTAAAACGTGAAGCGTGTTCACGAGACACAATAGATTTTTATTTCTATTTTGTAACGATGTAATGATTTTATTATCTTTTCTGCTCATCAAAAAGGTCAAATTTTAAAAAAAAAGTACGTACAGTAAACCAGGAAGTCTAAGTGAATAAATTTGAAAAAATAAAACCAGTTTGAGTTGTTTTATACAAAATGAAATATTTTCTTCATGTCCAATATTTTTGTTTTATGCTGTCTGCGAAACAGGTATGAGTATGAATACTAAAATCATTTAACTTCGTTCTTTTGTTTTGTTTCTTGTAATGCATTATTCAAATTGATTTCAAACAAAAAAATTATACATTGTCTTCATGAAGCAAGAAGAATATGAAAGTTCTGGGGGGGGGGGGCTCCTAAAGTAAATTCTTTCATAAAATTTTAGATATTTATTTAGTGATTTCAATATCTAGACATTTTTTACACCTGGTTTCTTATATTAGTGAAATTGTTTAGTATTTATATCATTTAATATTCTTAATACATTTCTTTTTGAGAAAAGAAATGCTCAGATTATTATATTCAGATAAGAGAGTGTATATATATATAAAGTTAAAAACACATCAATATTTTTTAATGAACTAAACAGGTTGAAACAAATTGCATATACCTCGGTTACGTAACTTTTTTTTTTTTGGTGTGGCATTCTTTTTTCGTGCTTGTTGATCGTCTGTTGTTGGTAACAAGGTATTGATAGCCATTCACAGAAATTGTTGACTCGATTCTTTAAGATGAAAATGCAATTACATTATTATATATAGAGAGAGATGGATGGAAGTGAGTGTGTTTTCACAAACTGGTACTACTAATCGTCTAAATGTATCTCGTGGTTTAATCCAATCATTCTGAAATCAATTTGAATTCTAATATTCACCATCAAAAGATCTATTCCAGACCGCTAACGGGGGTTACAATGCTAGGGGAATAAAAGAGAAGTCGGAAGTAAAGTCGAATAAGTACAAATAAAGGTGGAGCCTAAAAGTCCTGTTATTCAATTTTTCAAACAAAAGACTTTTGTAAAAATGTAATCTTTATTTGTGAATCATATTTGATGTAAAAATTATTTAGCATTCTATAACTTTAAGATTTTACACTGCTAAAAATTTCCTTTTGTGTTTTGTTTATTTCTTTTCAAATTAGATACTAAAGATTGGCTGTATCTTAACTTTTGAGGAGTAGTTTATTTCTTAGTTCGTCTTAAAGTAAATTATATAATAGATATATAAATAAGCAATTTTTTTTTTAATTGGATGCCTTGATATAAAATTGATATACAGCATTCCTAGACAAAAATCATGAAGATTTATTTTTTCCTTTTTACCTCAGTATGTGATGACTGGAAGTTGCATACTTTAATAAACTTGAAAACCTCTAAAAATGTATTTCATTATAACGACTAAACACATTTTTTTTTTAAAAAATGTTGAGGCATAAAATTTAAAAAGTTAAAGATATGGAAGTTTAAAAATTGAAGTACCAGTTCACGCGTCGCCGTCGTCCTCATTTCTTGACCAAATCACTAGGTCGTTAACAATAGCCCTCGTGTTACTTTAGATTCCTATGTTAATAGCAACCAGTAAATCGGTAAAACAATTTTATAATTATTTTGTATAAAAAAGTATTTTTATCCATTTTTTGCTGGACTTAGAGACAACAAAGTTACAAAACCTCTAAAAAATTTATTTCACTGCAGTTTACAAGTTTTAAAAATTAAATGTTGGAAAAAGAATCATTTAGTCTTAACAAAATAAATTATCTGAAGAATGAATCAACTCTCTAAATCCGCTCACTGATTTCTTAAATATAAAATTTCATCACTGGATCAATTTCATCAATTTCAAAAATCTTGGATGAGTTTTTTGAATAGACCCAGTAATATTCCGAAAATAATGTGAAAATTAACCATGAATTGTAATAATTAATCCCAAAATTGCTAAATCAATATCTCCTTGTTGTTTGTTCACAGGAAATAAAAAAGAGAATATCAATTATAAAAATGAATGTTTCGATTGCTCTATCAAGTTTGTCTTCTTTTTAAAAAATTAATATTCTCATTTCTAATATCTCCTATGCATATACAAAGTAAAAAAAGGTAAGAATATATTAAGACTTTCGCGGAATTATTTCGAGGTTAAAATCTTTAATGTACTTTAAAGGAAAAGTAATTTTAAATAATTTATTGAAATGTTACATGAAAATATAGTTGTTGGAATGTTAAGAATTGGAAGTCTTGCATTTAATTGCCATCAAATTTCATTCTTATATTTAAAAATTTGAATCTTCATTTACGATTAAATTTGAATTTTCGAAGATTTTTTATAGTTTTTAAGTTAGTAAACAGTTTTTAAATTATTTTGATGTGTTTTTATTTCAGAAAAAAAAATTTTACCTCAAAATTCTAGCTTCCACATTTCGCCACGAGAAAGATTTGGGGCTAGTTACGAGAAATTAATGCGCAACATATACGTTACACCAAAAAATAGTTTACAGGAACCAGGACTTAAACCAGTGATCTAATTTTATAATCTCTTGTTCGTAATTATACACCATTGAACCACCCCAGCCACACATAAATCTCTTTATAAATAAATTATGAAAATTTTCTAATTTGTGTTACCTTATATAAAATGGAATCAATGCATTTTCTTTTTTAAAAAATGTAAGAATTTCAAAAATAAAATGAAGCAATAAATCGTGAATTACTGTAAAATCTAGCGTATAGCGCGCACTCTTTTAACACAAAAAAATTAGATCGAAATTTACAGGTGCGCGTCATACTCCGGGTAGAAAAATGGGAGCTTTAAAAATAAAAAGAAGATGAGCATAGAGAAAAAAAAATGTACTTCTACATATAACGATGTACTGATTATTTTTAAAAAATTATATTACTTATGAACTTAAAGGGTTGTAGTTCTATAACTGTACCTTTTTCTAAATCCTGCAATAATACCTCAAGTAAATGAGTTCAAAACATAATAGAATTGTGCACGTACATTTCAGGTTTATTTGTAAAAACTAGAGAGCGGTTATACGCGGCGAATATACGTAAAAATTAAAAATTTCAGCTTGAAAGTAAGGTGCGCGTTGTACGCCGGATTTTGCGGTAATGACATTTTTGTTTGAATATTACTGAAACAAACTTTGAATATTTAAAAAAAACAGTTTCCACGAAAGATCGACCGCAGTAGCCTAGTGGTCAAGGTAATGGACTTGTGGCTGGCGTTTCATGAGTTCAAGCCGAGTATCGCTGAAGACCTGCTATTTAGGGGAGCGATGCACATAAAATCTGTCGAGAGCTCAAACGTCCTCCCATTGGTGTGGTGTGGTAGTTAGGAGAGGGGGTTCCAGCTCAGGTGTCGTCCTCGTCACTTGACCATGGTTTAAAATTACGAGGTACGTCACCAAAAGCCTTTGTGTAGCTGACTAGTGCGACGTTAATATTCACTCGCTCGCCAAGAACCGTAAAATCAAAGCTGTAAAATTTATATAAAGAGCAAAATCTATAATTTCTAATTTTTTTATATATAACTCATATCATAAATATAGTTTTATTCTGTACGCACTAAAATTCCGAATCAGAAAATTTAAATCGTGAATCTAGCTACTTTTGTAGAATCCATTGTAATCAAGGGCAACTCACAATAATTTCTTCAAAACAACCAGTTTCCCATGCCAACTTCAATTGAATAATTGATATTTTTGAAATATAACAGTAATTGTATCATTCGTTAACGAAGAGAACACGGGTCAAATATGTCATTCTCTTCATAAAGAGAATAATTCACATCTATTATTCATAGAACACAATCATGCGTAAGGATTTTGGCATTGACTTGCAGACGTTTTTAGTTTTTCGCAGTCAAACTTGCCTTTGTATATCATTATAGTTAGGTACGTTTTATATCTCTAAAGGAACCGCAATTTCACTCCTTAATTTAAGTTTATTAAGTAAATATTGTAACCAATGTAGATTATTTTTGCAGTTCTTTGTTTGGGGGGGGGGCAGTATATTGTTCGTAAATGATGTTATATAAATATCAAAAAATATTAATAGTATCTGTAATTTATTGTGGAAGAAACAAGTTATTGTGGAAGAAACAAGTTAATTTAGTACATTACTTAATTTCTATTTGTAATTTTTATCTTCTTATTTGAAGTTCCTTGCGCAATTTAAATGTTTAACAATAGGTATGAATACAGAATGTACCCATTTCATATAATTGAATTTTTCAGGTAATTTATCACTTAGAAAATACCTGAGAACAGTTCCTTCTTCAAATTATCGCATAAAAAAAGCAATGATGCTTAAAATATTTTTTATCAAGAAAAAAGATTACTTTCAAAGTCTCATTTAAAAATAACTTGCAACAAAAACTAGTCATATGAGGGGAAAAAATAAGTATAAAACTAAAAAGTGTGAATAAACACAAATAACTACACAAACATAATATCATTTACTATACACAAATTACGATTTAATGAATTTAAATTTAACAAAATATCTACTTTTTTGTATCTAATGATATTGATTGTATTTGGTCGATAAATCATACAGATCTGTTCATAACAGGTATTGTTCAAATAGAAACGAAGGTTTGAGTCTTGATTTTTTATTTATGACCTGGCAAGCTGAAAAATCGAAAGTTTTAATAGTTAAAAGGAAGTTGGTTCCAAGATTCTCAATTTCTGAAATGTGAAAATTAAGACAGGGAAGTTCCAGGTATCATCCACTTCATTTGAGCACAGTTTAAAATTGCATGGTCCGTCAGTAGTTTCCCTCGTTTAGCTTCTAATATGATTTAATTAGCCACAAGCTCTAGACCAGTGATATTTATGGTATTGATGATTCACATTTTTTTAAATATGTTCTGTCTATACTTTTTTGTATCCCCTGTACGAATGAAAAGTAATAATACAAAATTGGAAATTTAATTCTGTTGAAACAAAACAGAATAAAATAAGCACCATGATTCTTTTAAGTAAAATAGACATTTAACTTAAATGTCTATGTAAGCATGCTTTAGCTCTATTAGGATCTTTTTAATTTTTCAGCAAAAAAAATATTTCACATATTATGCTAAATAAAAGCTTTAACGTAGAAAAAATCACGTCCCTCAATTTTTTTCCACCAATAAAACATCCCGCATCACAAAAACTATCAAAACTTTTAAAGTGTCAGCATGTATTGTGTGAGGGCAAAAAATAAACCCAAGAAGAAGAAGAAAGAAATAAAAGTATTGGACTTATATATATATATATATATACAAAAAAAAAGTGTCACCCTAGAAAAACATGCATAAGAATAGCTCCGACAGAATTTAAATATTTCCCTGATACTCATCCTCTCTTATCATCGAGATCCACCTGAAGTGTTGGTTCCACACTTAATAATACCATACCTTTCAACCATCTCGAGTCTCAACCCTTCTCGTCTCTATTCATTCCTGCTGTAAGTAATATTTATCTAAGAAGCGCAGTAAAAAAAATGATTAATAAAAAAGGGCTCCGATCGGAAACTCAATAGGCCAGTCTCAACATTCAATAAATAACCCGTCCAACGAGAGAGTTCATCCTTTGATTCTAACCTTGACCGAGGCACGAACTCTTCCCAGCCTTTGTGCCGAGCCGCTCGTTCCCAGTCACCGCAGACGTGCCGACTTTTAAATGGAACATTTAAATTGCGCAAGGTCGGAAGCTTGTTTTGTTAATTTTTTCCTCTCTTTCCTTCCGATCAGTCTGACCTCACGTAGGCACGTATATCACGTACTTTTCCTCACAGTCACCTTTTTCCGTGAGCTCCCCAGACTGACGCAATTCTCATCTAATTTCATTTGGGGAGCTATCAGATATATTTAACCACACGAGAGTCGCGATGAACTTGAAATATTACTCGCGGTTCATTCTCAGGAAAGAGGCTCCGCGAGAGTAGCTGAGATTGTACTTATGATCAATAGGACCTCTCTTATGTGAAATCTTTTTATTGAGGTGAAAACACCAAGGCGAGATCTCTACGGTAGAAATTAGAAATCACTTAGTCTGTCTAACCCCCGAACCTTACATTGTACATCAGGTGGATTAATCTTTTTTTCTTTCAAAAATCCAAAACCTACCTGAGCGGAAAAGATATTCTCTAACGTATAGAGCAGGGGTCGGCAACCTTTCAGCTGAAGCGTGCCAAACCAACTACTAATATAATTGAGTGTGCCACATAGAAGGATATTTTTAAAACAATTCAATTCCCGTAATAATGCATGCTGAGTTAGAGAATAGAGGTCAATAATACATGTTTACAATTTTATTCTATATTAATTCTGCATCATTTAAAAATATTTTAACATAAAAATAAAAAGCATTAAGTATAACAATTTCTTCAACAAAATTTTTTTTTAATTAAAATTGTACATATATAATGTATTTTTAAACACATTTATTAAAATAAGAAACAGACAACATGAAATGTAAGTATTTCCCTTCATCATAGTTAAATAAAAAAAAAATAGAATTTTAATGTGAACATAGTGCTGGCAACGCTCTACTTTCATATAGAAAAATCCGGGATATATTTTTTGACTTTCGATTTGAAAGGATTCTGTGCATTCAGTTGTTAAACAGTTTCTTTGCGGACATAAAATATTTTTCATATGATGAAAGATGTTTCTACTTATATACGTAGAATCAAAAGTGGAAAACAGAGTACATGCAATTTTCTTTCTTTTAACAATAAAATCTCTCCAGCAATGACATTCAATAATGTACAAATACCTGTATATTTATCTTTAAAGTTATCATTCAGATTTTTTCGTAATTCCGTAAATTTTCATAATTTTGGAGACGTTTATCAAATAAGGTCCATTACAAATTTATCAACATCCGTGCACTCAAAGATTGACAAATTTGTAGAGTAGTGCAGAGTGCCACTGAGAATTGTACCGCGTTGCACATGTGGCACGCATATCATAGGTTGCCGACCCATGGTATAGAGGAAGGGAAGAATAAAATAAAAACTCGTATGCTAAGTATTGCCACAAGGGGAATGAAGTTTAGGTATTTCGGCCTTTTTTATAAGAAGCCAAAATTATATTTTTATTAAAAAGAAAAACATGTATTTTAGTACTTTTTTAGCCTTTATTACGATGAGAGGACAACTGCTTAAATAGTTACAAGGTAAAAAACACGAGATACATTTAACAGGTTCTTTAATATTGAATTTTTTTTTAAACCTACTGTCAAAATGAGAGACAGTGCACAATAAAGCGGGGACAGAAAAAAGCTTGGATCGGACTGATTCGACGGTGCGGGAAGGGAGCTGGGGTTATAAAATATACACTGTACTATTCACTACTCAGTGCTTACTTATCAATGATCATCCCTTTTGGAAATTTATATTGTGGAATAATAATTTTATTTTGAATCTAAAATCATCTAATCAAAATTAAGTATTTTTCCATTTTTTTTTGAAAATTCAGTGGCAATATTAAAAATATCGAAGTTATTTTTTTTAAATTATTTTTATAATCTCCATACTATAAAATATCTTCTCCGCATTGATAGGTTTCGAATAGTAATAATTTTTCCCCATATAAATAACCGCAATCCACCTTATTATGTACGTCACTGCTTTTGATAGAGATGGAACTTGCCTAATATATGCTGAATACTATACCAAAAACTCAAGCAGAGAAATGAAAAATACTATTAGCACCATTAAATATGAATAAGATAATTCACCTTTTAAATAAAAAAAATTCTTAATGAATTGCTAGTGAAAGCACCATAATTTATGTAAATGATATTTATGTAAAATTTTAAACTTCGTACTATTCAACTAAAAAGAAAAAATTCTTAAATGCTCTAAAACTTTAGTTCTATCAATTTATATTATTTCGAAAATACATTAAGTTAAACCTTTTTTCCCGTACTTAATTCCCCTGAGATAAGCTTTGTCTGAGAAATTTTACTCTTACGAACGAACCGTCTGGAATGTTCACTAATACCTAACAGATAAAAGTTGCATATACGGATCATTTAATGTGCAAATCTGGTATCAAAGCGATATATTTCTCAGTAATGGTTTTATTTGAATTGTGGAACATAAGGGAACTGTCAAAAAAAAAGAATGACCTTAATGAAACTTGTTGACTCTCCTTGAAAACTGGAGCATTCAAGAACATTTGAAATATGTTTGGACGTGCACTTAATCTAATTGGGTATCTACTCACTGAAGAGATAACTCCAGACATCAAGTCTGTACCTGGAAATTAGTCTCTGGGTCACAATACGATGGCGACAATCCGACTACCCTACTTGATATGAATTTCCATTTCTATAAATTCGTAGATAGAAAACTGATTACAACGCATTTTAAATGTAAGGAAAGTGACGCTTTTGAGAGATGGGTGAAGATCTTCCTGAATATTAGGCAGGAGGAAAAGAGCATGAGCATTATGATTTTTATTTCATCGATTTTCGAAAAATTTATTTGATGTTGTTTAAACTGATATTTAAGAGCAAATTGTTATTTAAGCTAAAGTCTACTAACTTAAAACTAATCTTTTATAAAATAACACTATGATAAGGCCCTTTCCGGAATGGTAGGATTTTAAACTATAAGGAATATAAATATATTCCAGTCGATGCATTACATCATTTCCAATAGATGGCGATATATGCCCTCCCCCCCCTTTTGAATGTGGGGTTTCAGTTCCTTATAAGGGTACGAATTAAAGAGAGGGGGGAGAGAGAAGTGAGAGTAAGGGACAAAAGAGCGCGGTCGGTATGGTCAATAAGCTTCGATGAACTCAGCAGCAGTTCTGGTATGGTCTCTCCATAATAGTATAAAGTAGTGGTCTTTAAACATTTTCAACTCAGCCGTCATTTCCCCCCCCCCCCCCCGCCTACGGCGGGGTTGTTGATTTTTTATTCCTTCTCATGGTCTCACTTTTCTTCTCATACTGAGTAAAAGCGCTTCGCGCTGAGGCTCGATAATTCTAATTTTAGTTTTCAACTCACGGAACAACTAGAACTTGAAGGTGCTTTCGTAGAATCCCTAGAACTAGAAAGCGTTTTCGGGGAACCCCGAAGTTCTAAGTTTATCTCAAAAAAATATTTAAAGTTGATCAACATGTTATAAGGCCCTTTATCTAAAAGCAGTTAAAAAAAATATTGCATTTATCTACACATCAATAATATTAATTTGTGATTCAATTTGTCACCTATCCATGCATTATATTTAGTAATTGGGATATGTGCTTGCTTTTTTTCACACAAACTGTCAAAGTCTATGTCTTTTGAGATTAAATGCAATCGCATTACATATTCTAAGTTTTAATTTGCTTTTATACTTTGTTTTTGGCCACTTATGTTGAGAAATATATTTCACTTAAACACAATGTCCGGAATGGCATTGAAATGCTTATAGCTGTGTGAGCTGGAGAAGCTTCTCTAGAAGCTTATAGCTGTGTTCCAGTCCACAGTTCTGAAACTGTGGTCCGCAAACTCCCTTTGAAGTCCCCAGTGCCTTTCTAGAGGGTCCGTGAAAGTCTGGAGCACGTTACCTTTGCAACTAGGCTACCGCGGACGCAAAATATTCGAAAGTCAAATCAGATGTTCAATTTTTAGTTTTGAAAACAGGTGATATTTTTGCTCCATTTTGATTTCAAACTTATTCAAATTTGACATTTTTTTTTTATTTCAATTGCATCATTTCGTTAACTAACTTCCAGCAAAGAAAACATTTTTCTTTACTTTGAACCAAGGCTGTTATCCTTCGATCTGAAGAAACATTCCTCTATAAAATAAAAGAGCTAAATCTGACTCCGAAGTTTTACATATTTTCACAAAAAAAAAAAAACACGAGCAATGTCTATTTGTGTAATTGATGTTCTCCAACAATATTTCAAGACTCAGCGTGAAATTGGTATTGCATTTCTGACAATTAATCATCTCGTAAAACAGCGTCCAGACCGCCTACAATCACGGAACTAATGTGTAACTATCTCATCCGTAATGACGTAGAAAGTGTTTACTTGCATGTAATTTGTTCCGCGTCTTGGCGTTTCCGTATCTAATCGATCACATCAAAATCACGACTTCGAGTCTCGTGCATCCACAACCCATTTACTACGCTTTGTTCAAATATTCTGCTTTCTGCTGGAAAAAAGGCCGCTTTTGTAAGAATTGAATATAGAACGAAATTTCCTTAGACGCAACAGATGATTCTTCTCTTTTGTCTAGTGTAGAACTTGCGCGAATGTCATGTATACAACGCATAAAATTGTACTATGATTTTTTTTTTCTTATTTTCCATAAAATTAAAATTTAAAACAAATTTGATTTTTTATTAATCTTACCATTAGAGTATCATAAACAGTATCACATATATCATACTGTAACTCATCTTGAAAAATAATTTGGACAGAAAGATAAAAATAATGGAGACCACCAAAACCCCTATAGTTGTATCTTTTTTATATTCCTTTGGTTATAAAATTCTATTGGATTTCAGTTAAAATGTTACTGTGGGGGCAAATGATGCTTCAACGTTACCTGCCTAACATCGGAGGTGGCCTAGTGGTCAAAGTAACGAACTCGTGGCAGGCATGTTTTGAGTTCGACCCTGTACCGCTGAAGACTCGCCTTGCAGGCGGTGGGGCCGATTCACGTTAAATATGTCGCGGCTCAAAACTCCCTCCGTTGGTGTTTTGTGGAACTTAGGAGATAAGGGTTTTTCTCAGGTCAGGTGTCGTCCTCGTCACTTGACCATGGTTCAAAATTACGAGGATCGTCTCCAAAAGTGAGTGAATATTAACGTCGCACAGTTCAGCTATACACGAGGGCTTTTTGGTGACGGACCTCGTAATTTTGAACCATGGTCAAGTGACGAGGACGACACCTGACCTGAGAAACCCTTATCTCCTAAGTTCCACACCACACCAACTGGAGGGCGTTTGAGCTCTCGACAGATATAACGTGCATCGCTCCCTACACGGCGAGTCTTCAGTGGTACTGGGCTCGAAATCATGACATGACAGCCACGATCCGATTCCTTGACCACTTGGCTACCGCGGCTCCCCAAAATCCCACGAGTAACTAACTGAATAGTGAAACGTTAATATTCACTCACTCAATCCTCACATGAAAACCTAAATATTCTAATTTATATCTAGAAAAAAGGGGGGGGGATTTCCCTTATCCAAATTAAATACTTTAAATCCCAATTTCTCTCTTTTGTCCTTATAACATCTAGCAATCAGGTTTTTACTTTCAAATGCATATTTATTTAAACAATATTTTTTGGAGGGAAGGAGGGGGGGGGTCCACAAAATCTCTATAAATACTCGTATATTATTTTAACACCAATTTAATAAATACATTTGTATTTGAATTTTTTTCTTGGTTTCCGTAGTCTGGGTATATTTTTTAACTAATTCTATTAAGGAATTTGTGAAACTACCAACAGGTGGAACACAACAGGTTTAAGTGTGAAAAAAGTGAACCTTTATAATATTTTAACAATTATTTCAAATGAATCATATTCTATAATTATTGATATATATTCAAATGATATACACATTTGTAATATCAATCATAATAGTTTACACTTATTGAATTGGATTTTTTTTAAAAATATTTTCTGCAATGTATGTATTTTTCAATGATATTTATTTTAATGACAAAATAAAAAGTTTAGGATGAAAATGAATAGCAGGCATCTAGAAAAGGAACAGTGTCTTGATAAATGGTATTAAATATAAGGAAAGACATCGGACACTAAAAAAGAAATCTGTAAGGAGGGCACCCAGATTTGATATCTCCTAGAAGTTAATATCCTGTCACTAGAAACTGTCATATGTGTGGTACATGCAAGTTTTAGATAGTTAGAAAAGGTGGGAGAAAAAAAAGGTCAATCGTAAGTGTCGGTTTTTTTTTTTAATTTTATTATCCTCCGTTTCTTGTTAGAAAATGGTTAGTTGGTATTTGTTTAATTACACCATGTCGTTCTTGGATGTATTGCATTAATTCATATCAACTATCAATAATAAAAATTATGTGAATTATACTTGTCAACTGTATAAAATAAACATTGCTCAAGCGAACAGAAAAGTAAAAAAAGTGAAGGAATGAGAAAACATATAGAGAGAGAATGATGTACAAAAATGTCTGTAGCTAAAATTAATGGATTTATGCTCCCTGGTAATTCTACTATAGTTAAAAACTTATTTATGAAATAAAATCCCGAGTTTCATTAATTAGCTTAAAAATAATTATTTAACTCATTTAAAATCATTTTTTCCAGTGCTGTTATACAAAGTGTGACACAAAAAAAGAGACAAGTCCAATAAATCGTAATTACATAATCCGTGACAGTATCATCTACAAAGTAGTTCCGTTCAGCATTCACACACTTCTGCATTCGGTGCTGCCATTGCTGGTAACAGTTCTGGAACGAGGTTTTTGGGAGTCTCTTTAGGAGGTTTTCCATTTTTACCTAACCCTCTTCAACTGAGATAAAATGGGTTTCCTTTCAGCAAGATTTAACTGTAGGAAATTTAAAAAAGTCTCATGTGGGGCCAAATCAGGTGAATAAGGAGAATGCTCCATCACGGTAATGCTTTTTCTGGTCAGAAACTGCTTGACAGATTGGGCCATATGAACGGATGCATTGTCTTGATGCAACAACCATCCATCAATCCCCAATTCTAAACTTTTTTTCCTAATTTTTTCAAGGAGTCTTTTCAGTACTTCAATGTATTAGTGTTGATTAACAGTCTGACCACTCATATTATGAATTTTGATTATGTATCTTACACTATTAAAATTCGAAGGTAAACAAACGTATCTATCTATCTATCTATCTATCTATGTGCGTCTATCTTCTCACGAACAGCACCACGCAGAAAGTCGCGGAAGGTACCAAAAGATCGGGAATTTTCCGGGGAAGCCGTATTGCCTATTTATATTCCGATATTGTAATTAGTTAAAAAGATATTAATTAAAAACCTTAAAACGCCTAATTGTTTTACTCCTGCCGGTTGTTTACTTGGCCGAACTTCCCTTCCGTTTCGGCCGAGCGGTAATCTTACGTTTTCCACCATATTAAAATTGTCATCTAATTTTCGGTGTCGAAATGAGACAAAAAATAATTACAGAATCGGAAAGACCATTTATTTCGCCACGACACGGTATGATTTTTTTTGTAAAATAACGATATTTTCTATTTTTTTCGAATTTTTTAAAATAGTGTTAAAACAGATGCGATTTTATGAAAATTATTTCTAAATCTTTGGGTATGAATTACTTTTCGTGTTATTAAATCGATATTCTACACTAATTAACTTCAAGCCTTTCTCTTTTAGATCCATTCATTTAAAAAATAAAATTTCCAAAACTTTTTTTTTAAAGAATTTTTAAAAAGTAGTCTTAATTTTTACTTCACATTGAATAACTTTGTCATTTATGAAAATAATCTCACAAAACCTTTTTTCCGTGTGTACAGTAATATTATCCGTAACATATACGAAGATTGAAAAAATTGCTTCAAAATTACGGATTTTAAAAAACATTTTGTGATTTTCGTAAACTTATGTTTTTTTCTGAGAAATAAATTAAAAAGTAGTAATTTGTACATTTTTTATTTCAAAGTACGTTATTTTTGCAAATAGTTGGTGATGTTTGAGAGCATTAACGTAAAAATTACGCCCATAAAATAAAGGTAATGATTTTTTAAAATAATTTAAAATACGTGATTTTACATTTAGCCAAACATTGGGTAACTGTCTGGTGGCCGAGTGCTCAGAGCTCCCACTACACTCAAGACTATAACTGCAGCACTGCCGTGCGCGGTCAATGCGAAGGAGGATGACCGCCTCGCAGAAACCCGCTGGTCGCTTTTTTTCATACTTGTCTTAAATTTTTTCCCCTACTGGACATTGCGTCGCCACACATCATTACGCACAAAAAGAAAATATTCTGAAATATACTTTAATTCTCTCTTCTTCAATGATTGAATTCACTTGCTGCATCCCCACTGATCTGAAATTTACTTCATTTTCAGTGCTGCCATTATGTAAGCAAATGGTATGTCACAATTAATTGCTAAATGAGCAATTTTAATCAATTTTATTAGAAAATAATTAATAAGTTAGTTTTTTATAATATACTTTTTTTCGCAGATACGTGTTTAAATAATTTTAACACAGAGTGGAATGAAAAACTATAAAATTAAAATTAAAAAAATTAAATGTTTTTATCAAATAGTATTATTTTCTTTTTGAATGTTTTTTTCAGTGAAATTTTTTAAAAATTAAAATGCATTCAATGCATTTCTGATATTCATTTAAAATATTTATCAGTATCAAAATTTTTGTTCTCTTTCATAAAACTTATAGTTTACTTTAAAATAATGCGTGATTGCATGAAACTTTTTTCCCCCCGTGTCGAATATTTCAAAAAATTCTCACAATTTTACTTCAAGAATTAAAATAGTAGTGAAATTTTGTAATTTGAAAAATTTATACTTTCTGTTCTTTTTTCAGCATACAACTATTTTTAAAAATGCTACAGTTTCGTTTCCGGGAAATAAAAAATTGCAACGAAAGAATTGTAAAGTGAGTGGGTGATTTTAAAATTCACCCTGTTTGCCTATTCGAAAATTTTTGGTGACGGACCTCGAAATTTTCAACCATTCTCAAGTGACGAGAACGACATCTGAGCTTTCACCCATCTTTAATAATTACCACACCACACCAACGCAAGAACAAATTTCGAAAAAGGGATTTATTATGACATAGTTAGAGAAATCACTCACATCGCGCGCATACACACACACACACACAAGTGCTATCGGCCTGAAGGAAACACGAAATTTCCATGGGGATGAAGTTATTCACTCAGGAAAAGGAAAGAATTTGAAAGTGAGTGGGTGATTTTTAAAATCGAACTGTTTGCCTATTCAAGGGTTTTTGGTGACGGACCTCGAAATTTTCAACCATGCTCAAGTGACGAGGACGACACCTGAGCATTAACCCATCTTTTAGAATTACCACATCACACCAACGCAAGAACAAATTTCGAAAAGGGAGTTTTTATGACATAGTTAAAGAAATCACTCACATCGCGCGCATACACACACACACACACAAGTGCTATCGGCCTGAGGGAAACACGAAATTTCCATGGGGATGAAGTTATTCACTCGGTAAAACGAAAGAATTGGAGAGTGAGTGGGTGATTTTTAAATTCGCACTGTTTGCCTATTCGAGGGTTTTTGGTAACGGGCCTCGAAATTTTCAACCATGCTCAAGTGACGAGGACGACACATGAGCTTTCACCCACCTTTAAAAATTACCACACCACACCAACGCAAGAACAAATTTCGAAAAAGGGAGTTTTTATGAGATTGTTAAAGAAATCACTCACATCGCACGCACGCACACACAAGTGCTATCGGCCTGAGGGAAACACGAAATTTCCATGAGGGTGAAGTTATTCAGTCGGTAAAAGCCCGTGCAACGCAGGGCTAAGCGGAGAGGAAAGAAACAAAAAAATCAAAGTAATTTCGGAAAATAATATTGGAAGTGCTGAATTTGTGAAGTTGAGTGAATATTAACGTCCCACTGTTCAGCAACACGAGGCCTTTTGGGGACGGTCCGCGTAATTTTGAACCATGGTCAAGTGACGCGGACGACACCTGAGCTGGCACCCCCTCTCATAACTACCACACCACACCACGGGAGGACGTTTGAGCTCTCGATTTATTTTACGTGCATCCCTCCCCTACACGGCGGGTCTTCAGTGGTACTAGGATCGAGAATTTGCGAAGAGAAGGGAAAATGTTAAGCAACAAAGCCATGACACGCACTCACGGGACATGCATTCACATCGTACGCGTGAAACCCCACAAAAGTGTTGGCGTTAGAATAAAAGGAGGAAATTAACATGGGGATTAAGTTATACCCTCGGTATAAGCCCGTGCAACGCCGGGCCATGAAAGCTAGTTGGTCAGTAATATCTGACCTTGGGTGCCCAGCAGGTTCATCATCTTCCACACAGACTCTTCCCCCTGAAAATCTCTTATACCATTCAAAGACATATGCGCAAGACAAAATTTTATTTCAATAAGCCTCGTTTAACATTTGAAATATTTTCGCGGCTGAACTTTTAAGTTTCACAAGAAACTTGATGTCGATTCTCGACATTTTTCCGGCGGACTGCAGTAGCACATGTTCACTCAGAAACGCAGTACTCCCAACTGGCGCGATCGATTAAGGTGAAGCTGGCCACATGGACAGAAGAGGTGTGTGGGATGACGTCACCAAAACAGTTGTTGCCAACTCCACTCTTTTTTCAAGCTCATCTTAGTTTCGGTTTTTTTTTTGTGTGTCACACCTTGTATTACAAATGAACAGTTCCAGTCTTCGTGCCACTAGCTGCCGTCATGCAGAAGGGAAGATGCCCATATCAACCCACCGTGTAGAGGTTGGCCGATGCACGTTAAATCTGTAGAGGTTCAGAAGTCCTCCCATTGTTGCTGTGTGGAAGTTAGGAGAGGGGATGCAAGCACAGGTGTCGTCCACGCCACTTTAACATGGTTCAAAATTATAAGGTCCGTCGCCAGTATCCCTCGTGCAGCTTAAAAGTGCGACGTTAATATAATTCTTCTTCCAACTCACTCGCACATTTAACCTTTTAATACTAACATTCCTCACATTGACATGGAGTAGAAGTTTGAAGAAAAGAGTACTAACTTGGTGTCGTTCTCGACCGTAGCTCAAAATTACGATGTCCGTTGGTGATATTCCTCGTATTGTTCGAAGAGTGACAATAAAAATTAGCAGGACATGTTCTGCAACTAAGCGATTCTGCTTAATTTTAATTAAATTAGTGAACTGGATGTTATTGAATAATCAATTCATTAATTAATTGAAAAAAATTATGCTTTTCCTAAGAACATTTAAAATTGATGCAATGTCAACTCTAGAGTGATAAATAGTGAAAGTTTTATTTTTCGTTATTTTCAGTTTAAATAAATTAAGCTGTAATCAAAAATATGATATTTTCTTAACAGTAAAAAATTAGAATTTATTCATTTTAGAAATTAATGTTAAATGCTCGAACTCACTACTTCCATTTGGCAATCGAAATTCACGCGATGTATTATTCCGATTAATTAAACATTTGGCTGTCATCTTGTCACGGTTCTATTCGGAGTTTTCCAACTAACAATTCTCTTGTTGAAAAATGGTCTTTAAAATTTAAATTATTGAAAACCTTCCTGCGAAGAAGAAGATGTGAGTATGAAAATTATGTCTTGTATATAAAGATTAAACTTTCGAGAGAGGTAAGGGGGGAGAGAGAGAGATTAGACTGCTCCGACTAGAAGTGATGGATTAAGCGTGAAGTGGGCGTGCACACTTCATAGCTGAATAGTGTAGTACTAAAGTTGACGATTTGTCAAATAGAAATAAAATCAAATTAGATTAAGTCGCTAATAATTTGAAAGTATTGCTTAGACATAAGTGATATGTTTATTTATAGTCTTCTCGTTTGCCTCGCTATTGTTATTCATATTTAGTATTTGGATGCATCTCTTAACTTCGGTTAATAATTTGCCTTGTTGATCGTGTCGAAAAATAAATTGAAGTTAATTTGACTATAGCCAATCTTCCTTCCGACCTCCCCACACTGAGGGAAGGGATAAATCTTCCCTCACAATCTGCCAGAACGACAGAATGCGTCCCAAAATGTGGGAAAGAACTTATTTGAAATATTTATCCCTTTCATCGACATATTCGTATGCATGAATAGATCTCCTCCAAGTTTGAAATTTCATGAATTACAAATTTTAATACTTAATAAGCAATAACTAAATTCACATGGTCCACAAATGGACCCTGTTAATTTGTATTTTAAGTCATTTCTTTGACTTCATACGTCTAATTTAAATAAACGAAAGTGTTGCTTTTTTCCTGTGTGTGCTTCATTTCCTTTCTTTTTTCTTTTTTTACAAAGGAGTGCACATGTATCTCTAGACTGTCTTCGGGTAATTCTAATCAATAAAACCAAAAAAATTCGGAGCACTGTTTGAGAACGAAAAATGTGCTGCAACATAAATAGCATATTCTGTTTCCTATTCCTTTAGAGAGCATATTTATTATATTCCAGTCTCTCATTTCTCTTTAAATCAATCCATTTTTTCTGATTTCAAATGAGTTTCATATTTTGTCTCGCATACTGTAATTTCAAGTGGTTTTTCATATTCTTGGTAAAAAAATGACATATTTATTAAATAATTAATTGCATTATTAAACAAGGATTTTACGTCACAACACCACGGATTTGTATAAAAAATTTAGGTCATTTTCTATTTGAAGATGTATTTGGAGTTTGGTAAAAAAAAATTTGGCATTAAGTAAAGGCAGCCTAGTTTGAAAAATTTATCACTTGCAAAAAATTAAATTGCATACACCTAAGCAGCAGCGGTAGCTTGGTGGTTACGGTCACGAACTCGTGGCCGAAGTTGCAAGGGTTCAAGTTCCACCGTATAGAGGGAGCTGATGCAAATTAATTAAAGTCCTCCCGATGGCATGGTGGGGTACTTTGGAGAGGTGGTGCCCGCTCAGGTATTATCCTCGTCACTTGACTATGGTTCAAAATACCAAGTCCGTCGTCAGTAGCTCTCATGTTGCTTTAAAAAGTGCGCCGTTAATATAATATTCTGCCGCCCATCCGGTATAGTGGTTAGTGACGCTGACTGCGGTGCAGTAGGGCCTGTGTTCGAATCCCAGAGAAAACATGGATGTTTATGTTGTAATCCTTCCTTCTTTCTTTTGTGTTGTAAGCTCTCGTGTGATACATTGTGTGGTGCACACGGGGTTTATAATGTTCTCAATAAGAAAAAAGTATAAAATACTCTTACTTTCTTGAAAAATTATATGAATGTTGAGCATTTTTATTGAGAAATAATTTGTCTCTCTCTCTTCTTTGACTAGTATTTATTGTGTTAATTACAAGTATTATGTTACATATTCAAGCAGTGTGTGTACGTTTTTTTTTTATATTCACAAAGAATTTTGTAAAAAAAAAATTGGCTTTGAAATATTTATTCTTAGTTTAAAAATAAAGGAATAATTACAGAAGAAAGAACAGAAAATGTGACAGCAGTTTAAAAAAAATTGCAGCATAAAATGGGTCGTAATATGCCAAAGAGCATATCGCAATCTTTATTTTAAGCTCTTTTTTGGTTTCCGCCAAAAGTAACTGGCGCCATAAAGACAATTTCCACAATAATGTTAAAATGGATATTCTGGAAACAAATTTTCATTTTGTAATTGAAGGTGACGGTAGTTGATGCTCAAATGATCATTAAGGAATAATGTTCATAATGACTCTTCAACAATAAAGGAAACGATTTTTTAAAGGAAAAAATGTTACACAATTTTAGGAATTTTTTTAAATGATCAAGAAACATACCGCCTCCTTACCATCACCTTTGCTAAGTGCCTTGTGTGGTGACAATTATACGCCTACGTGAAACTTTCATGATATTGTTTGGGTAAACGGGACGGAAAATGAAGGCAAATACGATAATGCCAGGATTCTGTTTTTTCTGACGCCTTTGTCTTTGTTTGCCCTTACTTTTGTTCAAATGATTGTGTAAACATTTTACATTCCAACGTTTGCTTAACTCGAAGTAAATATTATTTTTGTCAAGACTATTTGGATTCCCTTTTCTTTTCCTTATATCTGAGTGCACAACTGAACTAAAATTATTTTACTTTTTTTGTATAAAAAAAGATAAATTACTAATTAATAGTTTTTTTTAAATTTTTCCCTCTATTTCAGGTGTTTAAGAAAAGGCGTGCAGCTGAATATCATGTTAAAATAAAAAATTTAAAAGTTTAAGAAAGATCAATTATAAAATTTATCCTTCTGCAAAATCTAAATATTTCAAATATTTTTGAATGGACTAGTATCATTTTGGAATTTTTCTTAGATTCGTACCGATTTTTTTAAAAGAAGAATATTTTACTTTTAAGAAACATTATTTATTCTTTACTCAATATTACCCTCCTCGAGTTTATTTAAAAATCGAAAATAATCAGAACGACACAATATGCATATTATTTATGTGTATTCACACTCACATTCAGGACAAATTTCTTAAAATTACGTTTATATTATGCAAGAATTATAAATTATAGATTTTTAATTCATGACGTTTTATTTTTAATTAACAAAAAATATATCAATATTTTATTTTAATACATAATACAAAAACATGGCAAACACTTTATATCTTAATGATGACTTCTTCAATTGAATATAGTACAATTATAAAAACTATTTTCTGTTATTTTTATTATAAAAATTTTAATTATTTTTTAAGCTTTTTTCCAAAAAAAAAGTATTTAAATAAAGCTTTCCGGAAAGGTTCACAATTAGTCGACTTTCGAAAACTAAAATTAAAATAATTTATCATCTATGTGACCTACTAATTCATTTCTTTCATGCTATGGAATCTACATAAGCGGTGGAAAATTTGAGTTAAGTTGTTGGTATATAAAATACTTTAAATTATTTCGCCATACAACATATTCTACATAAAAAAAAATTATCTCCATTTATTATTTTTTGAAAGGTTACAGTACCCAAGTGATAAATCGAGACATGTGATTTAAAAAGAGTAAAATGTGAAATAATAGTGATTGATACCCATAAAATAGAGCTGAAAATTCTCGTGAAATTTGAAAATGAGAATGAGAAGCTAAATAAACTTCCCCCTTGTCGCTTTATCTTAGTTTAAATTTATAAGACCCAACTACAGTAACTCTCGCATGGATTCTAATAAGACGTTAGTTAAAACGAAGTAATTTTGGTGAAAATCCAAATCTCAATAAGCGAAGTGTGAAGATAGGATGGAGAACGTGACTCTTGCAACGTATGAGTTGAGTAGAAAATTTAAGACCTGTGATTCCACCAAAACTTCTTACAGGCACAATGGAGAGTACAGCACGTTAGACTCATAATCCTCGCATATTTTGGAAATTCAGATAGAGAGGAAGTCGTGCATAAGTCATCATTAGAATCATAATTTAAATTACGGAGCTCGTTACTACCGGATTTCACATAATTTCAACCGGACTTCGCATAATTTCAAAGTGACACATTTATTCAAAACTACTAACTAAGAATATACTGTAGTTTGAAAGTAATCTAAATATCACATTTACTTATTAGAAACCTTTGAACACACATAGACATTACCAAACACTATATTGAAAAATAAACAAAGAAATTAGAAAGAAATTTTTGTAATAAAAAATTATAAGACAGAAAAGAAGAAAAAGTATTTAAGTATTTTAATTGTGTTAATATAATTAGTGATCACATGACTCGGAAGCAATTTCTTGTTCTGAATTTAATGAAAAATTTGGAACATTTCAGATTAACTCACATTTTTGCAAAAATATCAAGTTCAGCTACATAAAAAAGACATCTTAATTACTGCAGCTAGATAAAATTGAATCACTGTATTGCTATCAATAGCTTAAAAAGTAACTAAATTAAGAATTAAATAGGTAAATTAATATATTTCTAAGAAAATTGCTTTTTTTTCTCGTAATTCGTTTATCATTATTAAATAAGTCTAAATCTAAAATAAATTTAAAGAATGACTCTTGCGAATGTTAAATATCTGAAACATTTCATGACAAAAAATGCCTCTCCAATTTGCTTATGATAACTCATAGATAGTTATTTTCAAAATTTATGAAAACATTTAAATTGTTCTGTCTTATGTAATATTTATTAAAAAATATAAATTCATATGAAATACATATACATAATATTTAAAATGTGTATGTAATTTTTAAATATATATGTATTTCATACATTTTACATTATCATTCACCAATATTAATTGAAATTCAGTTATACATTCTGATGCAGAAAACTCGATGACTCGGATCCCATCTAGTCAAAGGATGTCAGATTGATGCGTAAAAGTGGGTAAAAATAAATTCTCAGACCGGAACTTACAAACGGTAGAATGTATTTTAAAGAATAGCAAAACCATTTGCACATTCATAAATCATCATGCCGAATTCCATATGTTTCCTATATCTTCGGGTTAAGCTTAAATATAGATACGACTGTTATTTAAGCTTGTAGAACATTGACCAAATGTTGTAATTATAGATAAAAATATAAAACAGTTATTTTTTGTAGAAAACAATGCTATCTTCTGTACTTTCTGTTTTTTCTACTGTAAGAATTTATTCTTTGTGTATTTAAAAAAATAGGTAGGACATTCATTAAGTAAAAGACATTTTTAAAATCAATATCTTGGATAAAGCTAAAGAGTTATAAGATTTCGTACTCAATAAGTGTTATAAAAGGCCATTAAGTTGTAAGGCCTACCAAAAACTTAAATTGCAATTTTTCAAAGTAAAAGGAAAAGCTCTATCTCTGTAATTAACACAGAAATAGTTTCAAAAATAATTACCATGAGTACTTTGTATCATTTCAATATCTTATTCTTCGCGTTTGAGGACCCTTTGTGCAGCACCTTCAAACGAGAAAAAGGAATAATGTGTGTTTAGATATCTTTCTTCCGGAAATTGTCTTAAGCTATAATTCTATTAATGCAAACATTACACATATTTGCAAATAAAATCTAAATCCAGATTAAAGCGTAAGCAGTTATAGTTATTTTACAGCAGTCATGGATTCAAATTACGCCAAAATGATTACATGGAATAATGGAACTACAATTTGTTAAATTCAACTGGGTTTTCAATTCCTGACTCAACGTAACATGAAAGCTGAAGAGTGACGTTCTAGCTCCAATGATTTTCTTGGTAATTCAGAGGTCCATAAACAACAGTTTTAGACCGTGTAACTTTATCATAAATATAATGTGGTTGATATCCAAGGCCAATTTTCAAATCATCTTCACAACATAGAGTCAATAACATGACGTTCACAGACTTATTCTGAAATCTAATTATTTTATAACTCCTTTCCTTATTTATATGCATAATATACATAAAATAAAATCCTCAAGAAATTGGTTTCATATGTTTAAAAATTAGTAAAATATAAATATGCTGTAATAAAAATAGGCTCTCTCTTCTTTTTATATTATTTTATAAAAAATAAATAAATCATATATATAAATAAGTTCAGATTAAATATATAAAGTTCCGATGCACTTACCATATAAAAATTTTAAGCAAGCTTTTATTTATTTATTTTTTGAAAAACATGTCGGTGTGTATAGCTGTGTTTATCTTACATAAATTATTTGTTATACTTCTGGAGGTTTCACTGTGTAATATATAGTTAAAATATTTTCATAAGAGAAAGAGATGCAAAATATAATTATAGATTTTAAATGAAATGAGCTGACTTTTATCTTCTCATTTAAGCTCATGAATCCCTTAATGTTGAATCATTTATGAACTACCCCATAAAAATTTGATTCAACTCACTTATAAAACTTTTATTTTGGATCACCGCTATTAATTAATTGATTTTTTCGTCACACATCTCATATCAACGACGGGTCTCGAAATGTTGAACTTCGGTCAATTAACGCACACTTGGGTTAGCACCTCCCTCTCCAATTTTGCACATCACACCAAAATGAAGAATTTTAGCTTCAGGCATCAATAGCTTCATATTAAATATGCATCAGACCCTCTGCATGAAGGATTATTATTGGCTCCGAAACTACAACCTACGGCATGACTACTTGGGCACCACGGCTTAAATCATCGCCAAAACGTGTGTGCACAAAATATACATTCCATTAAACTATCCATTTAATTATCTTGAAGAGAGTATAATACAATAGATCCACTCTTACCAAGTACTACGTAATACAGTTAACCTGTTTTTATGCGGTGGATAGGGACAGCATAAAAAAACGCACAAAAAATATTCGAATATTTCATAAATTCTGACATATAACAAACAAATTCGTCGAAATACTACAAAAAAACTTTTTATGCGGTGGGAAAGGACCGCATAAAAGAAGTCGCTCTTAGAAAATACACCAATTATTTAGGAAATTCACCATAAAGTATTTTCATAACAAAATAAATAATTAAATTACACATGGAAACATTTTTAAAACATTTAGCTTCTCATTGTATACATGGAGAAATTTTCAAAATGCACATGCATAATTCACTCTTACTCCTCGTAATCCAAAGCACTCATCTTCCTGTGATGATTAAGATCAAAATCACTTTCGTCACTTGAAGATACAATTTCAATCGATTTATTTTTTGGCACCATGAAGTAAGATAAAAATTTTTATAACGAAGGTTGGTTGGTCAGGTTGCTTTTAAATGTCACGACAAACAGATATGCATGATCGAAGCTCTTTTTGTGTGTGTAAAGTTTCATACTCCTTTCGGGATTGATATCTATTTTGAAAACGTTTTCCAATTTGATGGAAACCTGGATCCCTGCATATATTTGAACCGTTCTCAAAGAATCCGGTTCTTCTTGTCCGACTTCATAATCTATCAAATTATTGATAATGTCACTGTCATTGAAAGTTTCGTCTTCAATCAAGCGCGGGCTGTTGGTGCGTTGAGAGAAAGCAACTAAACGTGCATTGTCGGGAGACTGTTTATAACAAATGAACATAGCGTCTTGAAGTGTATACATGTACATTGTAGTGGCGTAACATAACCCTCGCCTCGCAAGGGGGAAGGACTCTAGGAGGCCCAAAGCCTAACTAACACCAAGTACGTATCTACCCAATTTTTAAATATTAACAAAGAGCAAGAGTCTTAAAATTACAGTCATTCAAAATCCTAATGATGAGAGGTTAAAGCTCGAAAGAGCTAGGAACTCTGGTCCCCCCCCCCCCAACGACTATAACATATTAAAAGAAAAACCTTACTTAGCAGGAAAGCCCTAACATTCTCGATCGCCTGTGGTACATTGATAAAAAAAAACATTTCAGTGGCGCCAAAGCCGTTAAAGTTCATATACTACATAAAAAAAGATCGCACAAAAATAAAATTGCATACAAAAGGACCGCACAAAAACATGTTCTACTGTAATAATTTTTGCATTCATTAAACTTGTATAATTTAAGATATTATTTTAATTAATTATTCTTAACTAAATTGTGCAATTCTCCCTGTAATGCTTTATTTTCAAGAAATAATTGCTCTCGCCATCGAATTCTCACTGTTGCAGTTTTGTTTCGTAACATACACAAAATATCTAACATATCAGTATGTCTTGAAGACAAAAAATGACACCATATTTTTGCAAACCCAGAGACTAGATGAAGATCCATTATTAGGATATATTCTGGTCTACTTTTTTTATCCTAAATAAAAGCTTATCGTGAAGTTTGCCCTCTTCATTTCTTACTCGCTCATATGATGACGGTCGTAGATAAAAATAGCTGGAAACATCAGTATCGCTTAACATGAGAATTTTAACACACACCAGAACATAATAAAAGGAAAGAAAAATGAGATACAAGATATAAGATGAAGTTTAACTCTACTGAGATAGAATCCATTTTGTTTTAAGACTTAAAGGCATTTGTAAAGTCTATAATTTTTCCCTCGGATAAGAAAAATATTTTTTCGTCACTATCCTGTTGTTTCCATTTATTTTTAAATAAAGATTACAGCAGTGTTTCTTAACCCAATTGACCCTGTAAACTATTTCAGTGTTTTATAGTGGACTGCTAAGTTTATACTTTGTGGACGAGTGTCATAATCTTTACAAGATTATGGAAGTCAAACAATTGGTCCATATCCATGTACCGGCGATTGAGAAACACTGGATTAAAGTACTTTTAAGCGTTTCTTTTAAGGCCTTTTTCTATAACTAAAAAGATAAAATGTTATTCAAAATATAGGCATACTAAATATTTTGAGTTCGAACCATAATTCAAAATAAAAAAATTTGTAATCAAGTTTTTAGTGAATGATTCACTTAATGTATCTTTTCATTCAGGCAATTAAATTTGTATAACGTTAAAGAAGAGGATCCCATATCGGAACATTTCTGCTTCCATAGTAGCTCTCCAAAATTAATATTATATTCCTATTTCACTATCGTATAGAGTTTTTCCTTTCTTTCTTCTAATGGGCTGCATATTGGCAACCAAGCCTTTGCAGACACGGAAAGTCCTCAAAATGGGAGAGCCATTTCATGGTGGCACCATCTAATGGTGGCTCACACTGCCAAATTTCGACGCATGAATTAATTTTAATTCAAGTTCTTGTCGGATGGTAACTACTGCCATGATTTAATCTTTCCGAGAGTACCAGAGCCAAATTGATACTCAAGGGATCTTTTACAAACCACATAATCATATGGCATGCGTACCTACGATTTTCGCATCTAGAAAACCTATTGACTCCAGCCGAGATCGAACCTTCAACATTGAGTTGCGAAGCGGGCACGCTACTTCTAAGCCACCAAGCCACTCGGAGGTAAGCTTATTCTATTCTATTTAGTATCTTTTTTATACGAATTGAACCATTTTTTCTGGCATAAAATGTATTCCACAATTCATCTTCTATAGCGTAATGCTAAACGAGCTTGTACTCTACATGTTAAATAGAAAAATTACTTAATTCTGGAATGCATGAGAATTTCAAAAATGCTGTATATACTGTAAATTTTCATGGAAATTGAGGTATTTTTCTGTTTGAAAAGGTGCTCTATGATAAATTCAGGACCATTCACATTGATAAAGACAGCCTTGAATAATTGCCTTGTCTCCATCGATTTTACTTTTGTTTTTTCTGAAAAATTACTCATATACTAATTTGCATCCTTGACAGTTTTAAATGAAAGATCTATTCGAATATTGATGAATTTAAATTATATTTCAAGTACAATACTTATTTAACACGTTTTTCGAACAGTTGTCCCCGCGATATCCAAGTTGTTAGGGTCATGAACTCATGGCCGGTGATTTGTCAGTTCGAGTCCTTATGTCATTGAAAAGCCTTCGGTGTAAAGGAGCTGTTACACGTTAAATCTGCCGAGGATCAAAGTCCCCACGCTTGCTTGGTGTGGATGTTTGGAGAGTGATGTGCCAGCTCAAGTGTTGTCTTCGTCACTCGACCGAGGTTCAAATTGTTTTTAAGGTACCCTTTGATTTTCAATCTCATCTAACCTTAATAGTAGCTTAAATAAAAAATACGACTTTAAAAAATGTGAATGTCTTTAAGTTGTTGTTGTTGTCGTCGTGTCCTTCCCGCAGGGGGAAGGAATGAAAGTTGCCATTGCCCGTGAGACAGGTTGGATTTCTTAACAATGTCTTTAAGTGGTTGTTTTCAATAATTCTTCCGGATAGTGAGGGGTTTGTGTTTCCCCCCAACAATTGTTCCTTTTTTCTTCAGTTGCAAAAATCACGGAGAAAGTAACAAAATATTTATGTCTTTAGGTTTGCAAAAGAAAGTCTCTCTTTCTCGCTCTTCATATTTTCTTAATTGCATTAAAAAATGCAATGAGCACAACCAGTTTTGTAATGGTATAAAAAAGGTTTATCTTGACGATAGCTTTTCTCAAAAATACTTATCCATCAGTTTACAAAGATGGGTGATTATTTCCACCTAGAAAATTAATTACTATATAAGATACTGTTTTCATATTAACGATTCTACACTCTTTTTTGTCAGGGATTGTCTTTCTAATAATTCAAACACCTTTTTATACGGAAAATTTCATTACGAAGAAATACTTAACAATGTTTTAGGAACTGCACGTACCCCTCTCTTTAGCTATGCTTAAAAGTACGGTTACTTTAGTTTGAAAGTCATTGATCTAACGAATCACAGACAAATGTATTTTCTTGATGACAGGTGTGCCAAACAATCATAATTAAAAATAATGATGAAAGAAACATGATTTTTACATTAATAAAGATAACCAATTCTTCTATTCTCCAATTGTTCGGTAAAATGTTACACTTCATTAAAACTAATTTTGAAAGTGAAAAATTCTATTAAAAATGAGCATTATTTATTCATTCTTTTGAATCTTAAAAACAAACTTATAAAATCATGTTCTTTCAAATGCCTTGAGGTGGAAAAGTAGATAAAGAATAAAACTAAGAAAGAGAGAATATAGACAAGTCGGTTTCAAGATTTTATACGTTTTCTTCAATAGCAATTATTTCGATTGTTCTGTTCGAAAATACAGTCATTTTTCGAATTCACGCCAAAACGGTTCGTGACAAACTGTGCAACACTGCATTATTATCTTTCCTGTTCTTTATTTATTATTTATAGAATTCAATTGAATAACTTTTGAAACCACTCCTAGCCTTGAATGTATTTTGTATCAGAAAACTCATTATGTGCAAACTACTATAACTTTAATATTTTTTATTCGAGTTTCCGCGTATTTTACGAAAAAACAATCAGTTTAACACAAAATGTTAATTCTTTTTTGAAAAAAAGGAGTAAAAATTAATGAATGAAACAAATTTGAAATTACATGTTTTTATAGAAAAAAAATTGTTAAGAAATACAGTATTTAAATTGTAAATGATGCATACATTTATTTTATCTTAGCGTTTCAAAGCAACTTAAAATTAACTAAATTTTACAGTGGATTTTTAGAATTTTAAAACAATATGAGTTAGAATTATAATTTATTTATGAATCATAATTTATTAGAATCATAATTTATTTAATCATAATTTATTTAATCATAACAATATTTAAGTATTTATATATTATCTGCTCGCTCAAATCCCAACTATTTCTGAAGATTTATGGAAATCAAATTGATTAATGAAATAAACATTGTAGCTTACAAAGTAAAAATCCAAAACTTTTTAATTAGGGAATTTTTTTTATCGAATTTAAATATAGATTTTTATTTTATATTGTTTCGATCTACAGCTTTCTTAAATCTACTCGTTCCCCAGTTTGAACTCTGTCTAAACTTTTAAAACACATATTTCTTTTCAATTATTACTTCTGTATATTATTTTACATGGAATATATATTGGTGTCCAAAATTAAAATTGCAAACATAAAAAATGTGATTTCTCTAAAAAAAAATTGGTTTAGTGCAAAGGAGGTCACCGGACCTTAATCCTGGGAAAAAAACTTTCAGGGTATACTAGGAGCCAACCCACTCCATCAACCATCTCCCAAAACTCTTCAAGTGTTAAAATACAGGTGATGGTGACCGGTCACATAATGATGTAGACCACGGTATCTAACACATTTTGTTCCATGTATGGAGCAAAATGTTTTTGATACCGTTTGAAGGAATCCGAGTACCATGTAGGGAATTTGAGTAAGTCATGACCCCACCCTCACTATACCTATTACCTCGTACATTCACACAAATTGTGCTGCAAATTTGCAAACATCCGGCGGTCCGGTGCATCTCTCTGAGTACCTTTCATGATACAATTTGCATTTAATTTTGCAAATCCGTAAATTATGTGCATATCTGCCAGCTCGGTGTTTGTAAAACGTTCTATAGTCCTCTGAGGGCGATAACAATTCGAATGACTGTGGTAATGCATGTCTGTTTCCTTAAATGCTCTTGTGAAGAACGCCACCTCGCGCCGAATGAAGACGTTTCTGATCATGGGTTGCTATGCAAATCTGAATCCTTGGGATGTCCCCTGCCTCCCATTAAAGTTTGTCTCAATGATCTTGTATGTGTGTATCGAATTTCTCTTTGTATTAAGGTATGTGACTACCCAAAATTCGTTGTTTTCGGAAAAATTTTCGAAATTGGTTTTTTGCTTTTATTTTATAGGCCAAATATTTAAGATTCCAAAAATACTCTAGCTTTATTTTTACGACATTTAGAAACAAAGTTGTAGCCTAATTAGTAAACCGGAAAGGGAGTTTACAAAACCGGAAGTACATCCCTACTCAAAATATTTGTAAGATATTGAATTGAAATTTTCAGAGCATGTTTTATTTAGTTATATCTGTGTTATGAATCAAAATATAATCTCTGTGTACATATTTACGTACTTTATTGCTTTTTTATGAAAAAAGATCATTAAATTTTTAAAAAATCGGGTTTCTGCATAAAATTTGGCATAATTAAAAAACTTTCAAAAGTATTACAAATCTTTTTTTTCCCTAACACATATAAAGATGTTATTCACGTACTGTATAAATATTATTTCAATACATTCATTAGAGTTTTCTGTAAATGCAATTCTTCATCAAAATTTCACTAAAACGACAATTATTACAGTCTATGTAACTCTCCAGAAAACAGCAAAAGGTTTTTTAAAAAAGTCCTAATTAGTTAAACATGCAGCTAAAGAGATTTTGACCCATAAATATGGTGAGTATAAAAAATGTACAATTAGTAGAAAATTTTTATACCATATTAAAATCTTTAAATGCATTTTCTGAGAAACTATGTTTTTCAATTTTTTGCTTCACGGTAAAGTTCACTACAGGATTTCTTTTTAAGATATTCAATTGAAACTTTCAGAAAATGTTTTATTTAGTTTTATCTCCAGTCTAGACTATAACCTAATCTGTGTGTATATATTTATGTATTTTATTGCACTTTTCGTGAGAAAATAATATTAGTTTTTCGTAAAAAAATGAGTTCTTGCATAAAAAACGCCATATTTCAAAAACTTTTCAAAAGTATCACAAATTTTATAGCTCTAAGCACAGATAATGATTTTATTTATGTATTGCATAAATATTATTCGAATATATTAATTAGAATTTTCAATACAAGCCTTACCGTAACTGCAATTTTTCACTAAAATTTCACTCAAAATTCCCAATATATCGAAAATTATTTTTAATTTTGTGGAAATTGTACTTGAATTCCTAGTTTTTTGCCCCATTTCAAATAAAAATCAGTTAATTTAGTTGAAAATTTATATATTTCAAAAAAAGTGCTCCGAAGGTAGTCACATACCTTAAACTAACTTTTTCCCAGCATATTTCCAACTTAATTTTCGATACCAGGTTCAGTTTATATATTAATAATTAGCTTAACTATATTAGTCGAACTAATTTTTATAAAGAACTAAATGAAAAAGGCAACAAAATATTGTAACAAATCGATTGATTTTTCTGCAAAACTATTTTTTTTTTCTTTTAGAATCAAAATGCATGGATAATAAATTACTGTATTTTTATTCATTTAAAATTTTTCCCTTTGTTTTCCTATTTTTTATTAAAATCCTGAATTCACTTCACTTGATTAGTTTGCAGTATGTGCAAAGGACAATGATATCCTGAGAATGAATTTTTATGAATGATTTGTGCATACTAGACTACATTTATATACTCATCCTTATATTGCCTTATGATAAAATAGGCTGAATTTTAATATTCAATGCAAAAAAACAAGAATTTTGCTGAAAAAAATATTATTTCAATCCAGTCTTAAATTAATTTAGTCAGTGCTGTAAATACTTTATAAGGCAGATGGATAACTGAAAAAAAATTAATAGCTAGTTCACATAATATTTTAAAGAAAATTTTAGTTTTGTGAATGTAAGCTTACGAGAGAGAGATAATTTTTATATATCCTGCTCTGCTTTACCAAATTAGTAAAATATTTTAATAAAATGGAAACAGCAGTAAATTAATGTAATTCAAAATAATGGAGGAGTGAGTGAATTCAAAGTAATGTGAGTGTGAAAGTGAGGAGAAATGAAAAATATTAAATGAAATTATAATGGTTTATAAACTGGCCTTAGAATGAATTGAAAACATTTTAAAGCGGTTTTTCATTGTATTTTACAAGAAAAACATTCTGAGTGTAAATTGAAATAAAAAATCAAGCAAATTAACATATTCTTTTACTTCTGAAATAACGTTTAAATATTTTTTTTAATCGGATTCCATCCAACACTCAAACTTAATGGGATCCCCATGGTGTTATTTAAATTTACTTATCAAGGTAATTTGTGAAGTTCCTTTTTAAATATTCAATTTTCACACGTTTTTTTTATTATTATTTCTGATTTACAACCATAGTAACTATAGAAAATCACATTAACATATATATTATTTTCCATGTGAAGATAAATATTGAATTGAAACTCTCTCTCTCTCTCTCTCTCTCTTCATGTTATTATCAATTTAGACAGTAAGATCTTAAGTAATACTTAATGCAAATAAAAAACGATATAAAATATACTAACATTCAGATAAGAATATCTGCAGAAAGAGCAAGAATATACAATGTAATGAAATACCATACAAATATATTGTATGACACTTTATTTTTAATGATCCAACAATGGTGAAAGTTCTAGATTTAAATTCGTCTATATTAAGAGAGAGAAAAATCAATAAGTAACTAATAAATAAGTTGTTCTTTTATTTAATATAAATAACAAAATTATAATTATTAACAATAGATTACAAATTTAGAAATAAATCATACTAGAGCTTTATAGTGAAATAAATATAATAATACTGAGCACCAATTGATTTCATTACTTTACAAAAGGATTTTTTACTGCTTTATATTATAATTTGTTTTTCACATACAGGGCGAATTTTGTAGCGTTAAGATAAAAGAAACTAAACAGGAATGCAAAAGAGGATAACCTTTCTATTGTGCCGATAAGAACTTCCATACACTGTTAACCCTTAGATAATGGAGATTTCTCAATAACACCCTTCGATATATGTCTATGACCCGTCTTAATCGAATTAGTGGAAACAGGCCCCACATTCATATCTTAAATTCGGATCAATTGCATCACGATGACCCCAGGGGTGCCGACACTAATTATAGGGACGCCGGGCTCTTTCTTCTGCTTTAAACAGCGACAGGCACCCTTATTTCGTTAAAAAGAAAGAACCGTCACACGATTTTTCATTCATGTAAATCAACTTCTTGCAGACGACTTCTTTTTTTCGTTAGCAAATTCCCATTCCCACCTCCTTCTCGCAGTCCTTTTCGAATTATGATATGACTCGCGGGAGGGGGGAGAGGACTGATAAGTAAATAAAAAGTGAAGTGTTAAAATCATAAGTAAACGGATTTGAAAAAAGAGTGGGGTTAGATATACAGATATTGAATTGATATGTTGAAAAAGCAAACATTAAAACGACTACCAAAAGGAAAATACTATTCTTTGTCACTTGCAAATATTTTATTTTTTATTATTTGCAAATATTTGATACATTGATTTCTTTTGCTAAAAATATATAATTTGTTTGTTTTTTTACATTTAACTATACTTAAAAGATATCTGAATCTTGTTTTGCTTGCAAAAACTTAAACTTAATTGGTTCATTTTTAGAATTCATTGAATTTTTTTAAGAAACTATACGAATGTACCTCTTATCAAAAACAAAAGAAATTCTAACACTAATCTATGGAAATTTTAATGTTTTAAGAAGACACAGTACGTTTAATTTGGCAACAAGCGGTCAAAATATCGAAATGTTTTTATGAGTCTAAATTAATTTATACATATATAAAAACTTAATTCTGATTTACCTCGAAATTAAAAAATCATTAATATTTCTTAATTTAAAATACTACGGCTTTTTTCTATTGTGCCCATTGTTTTGATATTTTTTCTAACTATATTGCCACTAATATATAAAGTTTATATGCATTTTTAAATCAAAGCAGCACTTAATTTTTTTTTAAAAAGTTGAATTTAAATTTTTATATTTTTAAAGAAATTTCAATAAGAATTCATAAAAAAATATTCTATGAATTTCAATCTTGTTATTACAAAACTCATATCAAATTCTGTTGTACGTATATTTTCACACTTGTAAATCATATTTCATGAGTGCATTCATTGTAGTGGACTCATAAAATGGACTTTTCAGGGGTACTATGATTGTAGGAGGAGTAGCCTTTTAAAATCACTTCATAAACTTTTAATTTAAGAAATAAATTAAATGGTTTGCTTTAGTGGTTTTTTTTAGCAAAAATCCCCTTTTTTTAAAAAAATACATAAGATATATATATATATATATATATATATACAAGGGGTGATCAAATGAAAAGGTACGAAACGACACGGTGGGTACAAATATAGACTTTATTCAAAATATACACCATAGGCCTGAGCACAACGATCCCACTGATGAACAAGCCGCAGGATTCCTTGTTCCCAGAATTCCTGTGGCTGTGACGAGACCCAGTCCTTCACAGTGTCCTTGAGTACGTCGTCCGAGTTGAAGCGCTTTCCTTTCAGGTGTTTCTTCAGTGGACCAAACACATGGAAATCGCAGGGTGACATGTCCGGACTGTAGGACGGATGGTCCAACGTCTCCCATTGGAACTTGTCCAGTTCCATTTGTGTGACTCTGGAGACGTGTGGACGCGCGTTATCATGGAGCAGAACCACACCCTCCGTGAGCAGCCCCGGTCTTTTGTTCTTGATGGACCTGCGTAAGCGTCGGAGTGTCTCACAGTACACATCGGAGTTAATGCTTTTTCTGTGCTCGAGTAATTCTGTGCTCGCATCATTTGGACGCCGCTTTTTATAAGAGCCTTTGCTCTCTCCTGCGCATGCGGGCACCCGCGCATGATCCGATCCCAGTGAGAGTCTCCAATGGCATCCCGAGATGTCTCGCTACATTCTCCCTTGGCGGAATATGCAAATATTTAACTGTTTCATTTTTATGTCGTTTCGTACCTTTTCATTTGTTCACCCCTTGTACAAACGAAAAATTTGTGATGGTCATTTTATTAAAGATTTTTATTTAATTCGTATCGTATAAAGCAAGAGCATCTCAGAGATTTAACTTAAATTCATTATCTCTGGAAAATATGTTCCAAAAGTAGACATGGGATAACTTAATAGAAAATAATTCCACGAAAATTGCAACCTGCAGCAGAATTAAAAAGGATTACTGGAAATTTTAAAATTAGCAGCTTAAGTGTAGAGCTTCTTACTGTTAAGTTACATCACGGCTAAGATCATGAAGGTCAAGAGATTCTCTTTCATCATCTTTCATGATCATAATCAAAATACCAATTCCAATTAAATTGAATGGTGTGTGTGTGTGTGTGTGTGTGTGTGTGTGTGTGTGTGTGTGTGTGTGTGTGTGTGTGTGTGTGTGTGTGTGTGTGTGTTGTGTGTGTGTGTGTGTGTGTGTGTGTGTGTGTGTGTGTGTGTGTGTGTGTGTGTGTGTGTGTGTGTGTGTGTGTGTGTGTGTGTGTTTTGCAGATATTTTTACTCGATGACCTTAAACTAAAAATTAGTATTTTTAGTTTGTAAATTAAATGAATCTTGACTATTTTTCCTATGAGCTTTAAAAGAAAAAGAAATTATTTGTGTTTTCTTCCTGTAAACAAAGATGTCATTAAGAAAATGAAATTAAGAAATAATAATGACTAACGAAATAACCCTTATACTACAAAAAAAGCCAAACCATTTTCAAAATATCACAGCTATAAATCGTTTTTTTTTAATTCTCCAGAATAAATTTTTAAAATTTGTAGTTGTTTATGTGAATAAAAATTCAAGGTTCGCCAAAATCATTTAATTTTGTAAACTAACAATCTTTTTAAACTGGGGTGGGGGCATTATACAAATTACACAACTATTTATACTCATTACTCAAATTGTAAAGCTGCAATTTACATGTGCTATGTTGGTCTAATTCGCAGTTTTTTGAAGTATTCAGGATCTAAATTTTCAATTAATCCCTTATTTACATATTTCTGTCTTATATATTCCTTCTTCATTTGTTCTTTTATCGCAAAATTTGTTTTTGGAGCTTCTTTTCAGTTAAATTAACATTTTACAACCCATTTTTACTAACGACACTTTATGTATAAAAAAATTTATAACAGCATCACGAAAAACTTTTTTTTATAAAAAAAGATAACAATTTGAATTCCGTATTCAATATCATATTTGAGTTTTCTCAGAAAAAAGTAATTAGGAAATAACTTTTCTTTATCAAATACGGAAAATTTCATTTAAAGTGTGATGTTTGTTTTTCTTAAAAATAATTAGCACAGATCATCATTACATCATCAATATTTATCAGTATTTATTTGATACTCCTTAAATAAAGTTATTGCTCATTACTTGTTGCAATTACATAGAACGAAAATTTCATCATCGCTATTATAAGTGCGCGAACTTAATGAATAAAGAAAATTATAATTTGGAGTGATCATTCTCTTTTCGCACAAATTCTTGAAAAACTTAAAAGAAAAAAAAAAAAAAAAAAAAAAAAAAAAAAAAAAAAAACTTAAAAATTTCAAATCAACAATATTTAAAGAAAATAAAATATAAAAAAGATAGAAATTATTACATTGAAGAATTTTTTTTTTTTTTTTTTTTTTTTTTTTTTTTTTTTTTTTTTTTTTTTTTTTTTTTTTTTTTTTTTTTTTTTTTTTTTTTTTTTTTTTTTTTTTTTTTTTTTTTTTTTTTTTTTTTTTTTTTTTTTTTTTTTTTTTTTTTTTATAGTTGAAGTGAAATTACTAAACGAAATTGTTAGCATATTAAATCTTAAAAAATAAAAAAAAAAAAAAAAAAAAAAAAAAAAAAAAATTTCAAAAAAAATGAGAATTAGAATTAAAGAAAAAAAAAAAATAAATTAAAAAAATAAAAAAAAAAAAAAAATTCATCATTAGTTCTGCTTCAATTTCAAGATACTAATGAATGTACAATTAACAAAAATGGGAATAAACTCAGAAGTTAATGAATAAGTTACATAATCAGTTTCTCGTTGAATTCAAACTGATATTAAAATATGCTTTCTAGTAAAATTTAGATAAATTTTCAAGTAGATAAACATGTTCAAATATTCAGATTCTTCAAAATTAAAGAAAAACTTTTAAATCAAGTGCATTTTTCTTCTTATGTTTGTTCTGATTATTGATAAACGTGTATTTTTTAAAAGAAATGTTGTCTTTAAAAGCAAAAGTTTGTAATAACGAAGTCATGAACTACTTGCTGAAACACGTGATTTAGTTTTCTTTGACTACAAAGTCACGTGAATTTAGCCCATTCTTGCACATCAGAAAAGTTATAGATTAAAAATTTATCTATCCTGAATTACTTAAAAAAACAAAATGTAATTTGAAGTGTACTATCATGAAACAAAATACATAAATAAGTTAATAAATTATAAAGAATAATAAAAATTAACTATTTTACATATTGATAAAGATTCGTATAAATTATAGCAATAGACAAAATTGAAAATAACAGTTTTATTTCAAAAATCACACTAGCAAAAAAATGATGATATTTGCTTCAGAATCTATTTTAATGCTAAAAATATTCAAAGAAGTTTAATAAAGTCCTAAAGAGTAAAGTGCGAGGTATCGGACAAAAAAATAGGGACAAAACATTTTCATCATTTTAGGTTCTGCTTCAATTTCCAAGGATACTAATGAATGTACAATTTAAGCTAAAAATGCGGGAACTAAACTCATGAAAGTTACATGATAAGTTAAGTTACATTAATCACGTGTTCTCGGTTGAATTCACAACTGATATTAGAAAAGTATTTGCTTTTCTAGTAAAATTTAGATAAATTTTCAAGTAGGATAAACATGTTCAAATATTCAGATTCTTCAAAATTAAAGAAAAACTTTTAAATCAAGTGCATTTTTCTTCTTATGTTTGTTCTGATTATTGATAAACGTGTATTTTTTAAAAGAAATGTTGTCTTTAAAAGGCAAAAGTTTGTAATAACGAAGTCCATGAACTACTTGGCTGGAAACACGTGATTGTAGTTGTCATGTGACTACAAAGTCACGTGAATTTAGCCCATTCTTGCACATCAGAAAAGTTATAGATTAAACAAATTTATCTATCCCTGAGGATTACTTAAAAAAACAAAATGTAATTTGAAGCTGTGGGAGCTATCATGAAACAAAATACATAAATAAGTCATAATAAAATTATAAAGAAATTTAATTATTTTTTTTAAAAAAGTTAAGCATCTAATTTTTTTATACCATAAATCTTGATAAGGCACGTTTCAAGTATATAAATTATCAGCAGACAGTAATGAACAAATGAAAAAGTTACATCACCTAGCAAAAAAAGTGAAAGTTCTCAAAAAAAAAAGAAAGAAAAAAAGAGTCCAAGTCTTAAATGAATCTTTTTGGAATACATTATTAGGAAGATAAATATTTTCATGTTGTAAAGTGACAATGATACTACTTATATTCAGATAAAGGAGTATCGAGAATAGATTTTAGCAAAAACAAACGCACGAATGTCAGGAAAAAGGAGAAAAAATGATGAGGTTGAAAAGATAAGGAAACTCGATAAAATGCTAGACAGGTCAAATTGGAAGACAATTCGAAAACTGTACCGATTTTAACGTCATGCTTCACCTAGCGGAAATTTGTCCTTGAAATAAAATAAGACGGAAAACCATAAATGAAAATCCAAAGGGAAAAGGTAGAAAAAAAAAGAAAAAGAAATTATCGTAAATGCGCGCGGCCATCACACCCTCAAACATGTGACTATCCCTTGGATTTATACCCCCCGGAAGTAAGATCACGTTATACCTACTAAAGTTCAATTCTGTTCAAATCTAGAGCATGTTCAGGGACTTCAGACATTTTTAAACCATTTATATTCGTTTCTTAGAGATAAAATCTCTAAAAATTACAAAAATTTTCATGCTAAATTATATTTTATGTGAGTTATCTTCGCATGTTAAAAAATAAATTTCTGCGACCCCTGTTTAGTTTCCTTTTCAAACTCGCTTACATATTTCAGAAGCAAGATTTAATGCGACAAAAAAAAGGAAAATTATATTAAAATCTAATTGTTAAATGCAGCAGTTTTTTGTTAATACGGATTAACAAAATACGATTTTTGAATTGTTCATGAGTAAAATTAATATATTCTATTAACATTGGCAATTAAACCCTTTCATACATTTTTGGTACAGAAAATGATACAGTGTGATAACTCAAGAACATACATTAAATGTACAAGAAAATAAAATTCTTAAAACAGAATCAAGTAAAATGCTTTTAGCATATTACAGTCAAAACGACATTTTTATTTAATTCGAGTAAGTAAGAAGAGTTATATTCACGCCGAACGAAAAAGCATTGGCTACGGATCTCATAATTTTGAACCAAGGCGCCAAGTGACAAGAGTGACACCTGAGTTGGCATCTCCCTCTCTTCTAACTACCACACCACAAGAACGAGAAGACATTGAGCCTCAACAGTTTTAACGTGCAACGGCCCACTCTACACGGCGAGCTTTTATTGACAGGAGACCCCGAAAAGCGACACTTTAGCCACGAATTCGTGACCATAACCGCTAGGCTACCGCGGACACTCATTTATTTCGAAGTATCAAATAAATGAAAAATAATCCTTTCAAATAAGGCAGTGATTCTCAGCCTTTTTTCTTTGTACCTACACTTTTAACAATTTCAAAATTTGGCGGCACACTTACAATAAAATAAGTTTAAGAGAATTTTACTTATCTGTAATACACAATGTAAAATAGTTTATGATTATAATTTTCAATGTTAAATAAAATAATGTGTACAAAAAAATGTTTATTGAGTAATTAATTACAAATTATTTAAAAGAATACATTTTTTTAATGTGAAATTTGAGCTAGATTATTTTTGAAAATTTTGTTCAGATTCAGTCGTTAAAATGATAATTCCTCCTCAATTCATCGTCTACAATAAAAAGTTTCGATGTTTTTTTCATTTTTACATTTTTGTTAACGCTGAAAATCTGAATTCGCTCAAATAGGATGTTGAAAAATGTAACAATACTTAAAAGATTTTTTTCGCTTTTATGGAATAAACGCTTCTAATTTTAATGTAAAATGAATTAATTGACTCTTCCAAATTTTTGAAATTAATTTTCGAATATCACAGTGCGGAATTAGCTCTTCCTCTTCATTCAAAGTTGATTCATGTACAGATGTATCCGTTATCACAAATGAAAAACGAACCCAATCAAAATGTTTTTACATCTAAATTTGTAAATAATGTAAAGTCAGAGAATAGTTATTATTTTTTTAAAAATTGGCGGCACAAAGAAAATGCTACGGCATAGTGGCTGAGAATCTGGATTAAGATTTGTTCCGTGAGTTAAAAATGTAAAAATCATATATAATATTAGTTGTTCAAATCAATCATTATCATTGTTATATTGCTTCATTCCAACTCATGTAAATAAACGAGAAGATACTAATTTCTTCTTTTATACATGCAGATTATCTAAAGATATTATCAGATTTCTTTGACAGCCAAAAATAAATTTCGAAAATAAAATTTCTCAAAAATTTTAATGCATAGAAAACGATCCAAACGGTAAATGATATTCAACATTCCATAAGTGAACAGAGGATTTCTCATTCAAATTGATTTCATGTTAAATAGCGTGTCAATTGACAGAAAACCGTTCGGGGGTGCGCTGAAAGAGCCGCCTTCGGAAGAAGAGAACGGCGGCGTCCGTCAGTCTCGCTGCCCGCAAGGAGTGATAAAGCCGTCAATGAAATGAGGTCACTTTCTCTTTCCCACAAAATAATCTCCGCAATCCTTGTGTATTTCTTTCAATTCGTACATAAATTCCAAAATCAACGCTGTTTTTCAATGCGACCGTTCCAGAAGATTAAGAAACACGGTGTTAAGTGAATTAGTTTGTAGAGAGACTTATGCCGGATGCGGGAAGTAAAGAAGCGTCAATAGTTTGGGTGGGTGATGAAATGATTTACTTCCCTGCTGTTTGATTGAACTAATACATTTATTTTTCTTCACCGCAAACTGAATACGTTTAGTCTTTTTGGCATCCACGAGACTTTTTCTGAGAAAAATAGTAAAATTTGCGAACCGAATCGTTCGGCCGTAATAGTTATAAACTAGGGTATCCCTAAAAAATTTAACATTCTTTCGTGGATAGATGGAAGTGTATTACAAATTAGTAGAATTCTTTCAAACTTATTTTATTGTTAGTGTACCGCCAAATTTTGAAATTGTTAAAGTGTACCACAACAAAACAAAAAAAAAAGGTTGAGAACTTAGAATGGACAATATGTATTTATGTAATTGCAGAACAAAATATAGATGCTTCAAAAAAGGAGATTCACGTGTATGTAAAAGGCCACGTGAAACGCTTCGTTGTCGATTTAAAGCGGCCTTTGGGGAAAACATATATTTTGAAGAACAATTTTATGTGCTTTATTCTTATTCCTTAATATATTTATTAATTTGAATAACATTGTTTTTATTTTTCCCTTGAAATACTAAAAGCAAAAATTAATGAAATATCTTCCGAATGTTGATTATAATGGTATCGAAAAAGAACAACATTCAACTGTGACATACGTTTTCATACTTTGGTATCATAAAATTTAAAGAAATTATAATTTTGCTGATTTCTTTTGTTTCAAATGTAACTTTTTCCATGCGCTGTTAACGCATTATTTGATTTGTCTCCCCACTTCATTAAGCAGAAAATCCGTTTCAATATTCATCCACAAAATAAGGAAAATATATTTTTATAATATTTTGTTCCTATAATTATATATTAACTTTTAAGAATTTCATCAATTTCGTACTAAACCTGTCTTTTAAAAAAATTTTAATGCTTGGAATTCGAACATTTAAAAAAAGGGTCCACATAAAGATTTTTTTGTAAAAGGACAGAAAACGTTCTCCTTCGAATTCAACAATTTTTTTTTATTATTTTTATAATTTCTATATAAATTAAAATGTAGGTGCAATGTTACTTCAATTCAAAAATTTTCTTTTTCTTGAAATTAACTTATTTTAAATGACAAAGAAGATAAAACAAAATGTGGCTGATTGATTCCTTTATTTTAATTTGCCACACCCTAAAGCAACACGAGGACTGTTGGTGACAAGCATCTTAATTTTGAAACAATATCAAGAAACGAGGAAAATATCTAAGCTATCACCCACTCTCCAAACTTACTCATCAGGAAAACAGAAGGATTTGAGCCTCGACAATTTTAATGGGCATCAGTCCCTCCACACGATGGGTCTTCAGTGGCTCTAGAAGTTCGAACCAGGGACTCAAAAATGCCTGCCAAGTGTTCGTGCCCATGAGCCCTTGGCTGGTCTGGCCTTGGATCCCGCTGTCATAAAATATGGCTGATCACGATAAAAACTTAAGTTCACGAAGCACACACACACGTTTTGTATATATTTTTTTAGTTTTTCCAAAAAAAAAATGTGAATGTTTTTGGAGACAGTAACAGTAAAAATAATTTATATTTTAAATTCAGATGAAATGAGTAAAAGTTAATTCCGAAAGAAAAAAGTCAGTTTGACCAGCCATTATCCTACAATTCAATAAAAGTAAGAATATTCGACGTTTCTTCAAACTGTTATAAAATGCTTAATTTTTAAAATTCTTTTGTCAATTTTAAGTGATTTATGTTTCTTAGATTATTGCAAACAAAATTTAGTATTTATATATGAAAATCTGTTAACTTGTTTATTTTCAATAATTATTTTTCTAGCTAAACCTGGAAAAACACAAACTTTTTTTAAATATTAACTTTTAACATTTAAAAAATAACTAGTGCTCTCAAAACTAAATCCTTGCTAACTTTTAGAGAATATACGTTTGGGAGTATATATAAAAAATTTCAAGACTATATATCTTGAACAGAAAAAAAGCTTTAGAGATTAGAAAACACTTATATCTTCAAAATTAAAATCTGAGAAAAACGCCTTTAAAATTTGTAAAGGCAAAACACAGAAACCTATAATGCATGCAAAACTCTAATTTTTAATGTTATTTTCCAACTCATATTCTATATCAAAACACTACTTTAATTAATTATGACTGAAAAAATTTTTTAATTCAAAATATATTTCTGCATAACATTGATAGCATTTCTTACAATAACAGGTTATTCAGCCTAATCTTAACAAAATATATTCTCAAAAATTTTGAAACACAAAGCCTTTATGTACAACATAACAATGATACTAATTTAAGCTAAAAATCACCAGGTTTGTACATAAAATCTAATTTTGTAAAATGTTTAATCAAGGCAGTTTAGCAAGTTTGAGTTCTTGTTGGGCGACTTAAAAAAATATAATATTTTTGCAATACTGTTGTCTGGTACATCATGGAAGTATTCAGTTTTATCTGCGATATTTGTAGTCAGAATACTTGTATTCAGAAGTTTAATTGCAGTATCAGTGGAGGGCTCGTTTTTAGATGTATCATTTTTAGTAGTATTTGTTCTCTTCCAAATATTGTTTCTCATAACCTGAGAAAGTTTTGGCCGGGGTATTTACTCAACAGGAAAAAAATTAGTTAAAAAGCTTCTAAGTTGGATAAACTATTTTTTATAACAAAAATTGACCTTGAAATCAACTTTAATTAAGTAAGTATGAGAACTTAAAAGACTGCAAACATAATCAAGCAGAATTGAAAATTGAAATTAATAACCATTTCACACTGAAAGAGTTGATTATCCACCAAAATATTTATAATCATTTCAATTTAAGAGGTGGAAACTACTTTAAAATGAAACCAAAACCTAGGCTCAGAAAGCTTCAAATATCTTAAAAACTAATTTGTTATGATTTCTGAAATTTGGTAGAGGCGTTCCAATGATATTGGTCACAAGAAAGTGCAGCAAAACAAATTTCGTTATTTTTGAAATTTGTAGGGTACTGTGTATTCTTAATTATGCTAAACAAATTTAAAAATTTCATTTTTGAAATTTTAATTTTAAATTTTGGAATTTGATTCAGTTTTAGAAGTTTTGATTTTATGAAACTAGGAAATATATATATATATCAAAATTTGTATTTTTCTCAAAAAAATTTCTTCATATAAACAATGGCAACATCGAAGTAAACTTTAATATATACACAGTATCTATATGTATATATAAATAAACAGTTGCAGCTTAATAAAATTATAACTTCAAGTGTAATAATCCGATAATATAATTTTGATATCAAATGAGAAATATTTAAATATATTTTAATAAATGATTAAGGAGAATTTTTAAATCGAAATTAAATTCATATAGATAATCTTTATCGTTCATATTCAAATCAAATAGATAGGAAAACTGTGTAATATTTCAAATTGATTTTCTCTCCGTGTAAAACTGCACTTTGAAGCAACCAACGATTTCCAATTAAAACAAAATACGAGTTTATTGTGCGTATATATAATACAAAAATAAAATACTGTCAAAATTATGCTGATTTTAAGACATTCTTTTTGAAATACTTTTAAATCCATTATATTTTATTAATTAAAATGTTACTCAATGTAATTTATTTCCATTTTATTTATACCTAATAATTTATCTAATTCACTCTTATTTTCATACTTACTAAAGTCCCCTGAATACGTGTTAGTTAGAAACGATAGCTTGGGCTTTTGAGAACAGTTTAAACAATTTCATCACGGGTATATACATTTCTGATCATTGCAAAGAATTTTTCTGAAATAATATACAAAAAAATAAACATTCCGAAAAATATACTTTTCAAATCCTCTTAAATTCTTTATTGAAGACTTGTTCAATAGCTTCTTCAGAATCATCTACGATTTATCCAACCAATTAAAATAAAAACTAACCGATTTCCTCAAATTAAGTTTATATTTATAATTCACCATTTCCACACAGAATTAAATATGGGAACAAGCATTATTTTTACTCAATATTTCTGAAATTGTATGCATGAAAATGGCAAAATATTCATATACTCTTTCTTTGTATTTTAAGAGGTAAATCATATATTTGGGATAATGATTTCCAGCCTGAAACATAGCAGCTTCGGAAATTCTCAAAAATGCGCCAAAATTTGAAAAATTTAAATGAGTTACTTTTAACAGAAATCAGTTATGATTACACAAAACGCATTAGTATATTTGTATATATATTTTTATATAGATAAAATACTCCTTTTGGCGCTGCTTTACATATTAGAACACAAATATACAACTAAAATATAATAATCATTCCTTTTGAAAGTACGATCTAGAGGGTTCTCTTTATTGATTCTTCTTCTTCCTCACAAAAAATACTTTTTATAATTATTCTAGCTTACTAAATCCAATTTTATTTGCTAAATGTGAAGGACCAACAGAAACTGCAGCAGCATGCCTTCTCCCGAAATTATGTGTATTGCGTTAATACGATAAAACTTAAACCAACATTGCGTCTTTTACTACTGAGAATTACCAGGAATCAATTATAATTCCTAGGAATATAAAAAGTATGCAAATCTTGCAATTGCTTGGAAACCTGTGTTTCCGGGAAAGAAATCGTATTAAATATATCAATGTGTACCTAATTTTTGAGATAAAAGTTTAAAAACAACTTTTTTATAGAATTATTGGAATTAAAATGTATCCTGATAACCTTGACGATAATTAGAAAAAAAATGGAATCATATAAACATGTAAAATATTTACAAAACTGGATGTTTACTTTATGATTAAACTTAAAATGAACACCCACGTAATTGGAAACGTTTGAGAGGTTGTTGAGGGAAAACATCCGATCCATGAAAAGTTTAAATACAAATTAACTTTGCTTATAACATTTTGTCGCTAATTTCAGCGGTAGGAAAAACTATCTCCCAAAGAAGGCAAACATTAAATAATCTGTGGATATTAAATGCACGCCGCTAAATCTAAAACAAATTAAGTCTTTAAAACTTAATTAATTTCTCTCTCTCTCTCTCTCTAAGAATTAATCAGTTATATATCTGACTTCATTAATTTTCATTATTGTAAGTTACAAATTTAAAAGTTATTTTTTATTCCTATTACGCACTAAAAATGTACAAAATATCGTCAATCCTCTAAAAATTCTTAAATATTTTTGAAAGAGCAAGATGAAAGCACAAACTATAAAACATAAAGCTCTTGATTATTTGCTTGTAAAACTATCAGATTATATCTCGCGAGGCTCACCTCTTAAGCTAACAGGATTTTTCTTTAAGTTTTTTTATACAGTTTGTGTGTAATAATCCAAAAGAGGAAACTCGATAAGAAGATGAATAAATATAGTATTATATAAACTGTAGTGAAGTGCAGCTAAGATATAAATAACAGTTATACTGCCAAATATATAGTGATTATAATACTAGACGATTTTGCAAATAGATTGTTTATTGTAAATAATACAGTGAATTAATTAGATAAAATTTCAGTTGGAATCAGGATCCAAGCTGTACATTCATCCTGAAATTGGTTTCCCATCAACAATGTGAATAAAAGATTTCAGAAATCTGCTTCCCGTTTAAAGATTTCAGGTAAGTTTAATTTGATCATTTAAATTTGGATCTTAACGTTGATCTTTTCATTCTTGGAATTAGTAGTTTCATATAAGTTGATGAGTGTTTTGTAGTTGTTAATATTTTAGTGTTTCTACAACTCTTTACATAGGTCGGGTTCGTATCAGAGCTTTAAGTGTACGGGATCTCAGAGTCCGTTAGTGAATCTTTGGGGGCATTGCTACACACATAAAGCAATTTTAAATAGGATCTTTAAAATTTTGATCACACAATAAAATAGATAAGTTTTCGAAATTAAAAATATATTATTTTAAAAAGAAGTAATACTATTTTTTAAAAACAATGCAACATAATTTGGGTCATAAACACCGATTTAGTTCCAATTTTTTGAGAACATACTGTGAAGTCTGGATTTAATTTTTAATGTTCATGTAGCTCAAAAATCTTTGTTACCCAAGATTCAAGTAAGACGAATTATGGTTTAATATTTCTTTTATCTATCAAGAAAAAAATTTCCAGAATTTTCAATTACAGAAATAAAATAACAATACGTATCTGCTTCAAGTAAATAAAATACCAAACAAAAATAAACAAGATTATTTAAATATCTTCCAAATAATTTAAGAAAAATATTTTCCCAGTTAAAGTAGTCACATTGAAAACTAAATCAGTTTAATGCCTATAGAGATGGTGGACAATATTCCTCTCTTAAAAATAATGCGATTCAAATTATTAATTTATTTTTAATTGTTTCCAAGAATATTGCCAAGTAATAAGAAGGACAGTGCAGTTTACAAAAGCTATTTAAGTATTTACTTAAACAAAGTTCAGAATAAACGAAAGAGAAAGTATAATTGAAGAAGTGGAATAAAAAAACTATGCTTATTAAATTAATTTAATATAATATTAGCAGCATAGTATTTTTTGTAAAAGGACACTGTGAGGAAGACTTATTAAAATCTTGTCACAAAAAAGCGTTGTCTTCTGTTGTAACAAAAACTTCGATTTCTTGTATAGGACAGCTTATACTTAAAGATGAGAAAAGTAATAAGGATTCTTTTAAGAAAATATTTGCTGCAATATACACATAATTACATGGTCATAAATTCAATAAAACCACTTTATATCTGAAATTTAAAATGTCGTGTATATATATATTCAAATACTAAAAACTTTGAAATTAGTTGATATAAAATGCTTAAACTTAATTTTAATGAAACTTCGAAACCAAAAAAAAAGTGTTTTTAGAATAAAAGGGGGTTTAACATAAAAACTAAAAAAGAAAAATAGCTAATACTGATGAACTTTTCGATGCATTGTATCTAAATTATAAACTGTGTGATTATTTCATTTAATCAATTATAATATTGTTACGATTCTAGGAGTCATAATGAATATTAAGGACAATATCACATTTAATAATTTAAATTTTTGAAATAAATAATTGTTCTAACTGTGCAAGTAAATAATAACGTTTATAGCTAAGTATTCATATTTTAATAATATGGAAATGTTAAAAAATAAAATCATTTTTTTTAAATTCTTCTAAAAATACAAATTTTAAAAACTAATGCATGGATTTACTTTCTCTTTTTTAAATTGTAAAAAATATTCAAAACTAAATTTACATTAAATTAAAAATTTGTTTTTTCACTCTAAATTTTTTACAAAAATAATGGAAATTGCTTGTACGTTGTAATTTATTTTTAGTTAATTCGAGGAACCATATGATTATAAAAATAATGGGCTTCAAAAAAAGATTGTATGTACTCTATTTTCTGAGAATTAACTCTTCAATAAAAAAATTGTCATAGTTTAATAGAAGAATAGAAATGTTTCTGTAATAAGTCTTTGATATTGGAAAACTTTTAATCATGAAATTCAGATTGAAAAATATCCCGTTGCCTTTCCATATAAGTACATATAGGAAGCTAAAAATTCATGTGATATTAATTTTCCTTATATTATTTTATTTTTGATCAAATGATTTAATGAAGATTTCCTTAAAACGAAATTGAAAAGCTAATGCAGTCCGAAAAACAGGTTCATAGTTAAATATCCAGAAAAATCTCTTCGAAGTAAATTTCAATTCACTCAGGGCTTTGATAGCCTTTTTTTTCTCCTAAGAAAAAGCACTCAAAATAAAGTGAGACAATAAAAAATAAAAATAAACGAGTGCAGTTGTATGGAAGTATATTTAATTTAAAACGTCCAGAAATAGAGCACACACAGCTAAACATAATTTGAGTCCAAGTTTTCAAAGAAATGTTTTACTGCAAATGCCTGAAATTATTTTACAAATTTAATTTTGATCCTCGTTTTCTGATTCTTCTACGTACCAAGAAGAATCGAAAGGTTCCTTGTTTCATATAACGTACCTTATGCTAATGCTATTTTGATAAATTGATTTTAATAAATGACTGCGGTAGGTGAGTTATTTTAGTCTTGGACGCGTGGTCGGCGTTGCTTCTGTCGAGTCGTGTATTCAAACTCTGGTGTAAAGGGGTTGATGCACGTTCAATCAGTTAAAAGTTTTTAATTTGCTATAATACGGAAATTTTGGGAAAGGAGTGCCTGTTCAAATATCGTCCTCATCACTTGTACATGGCTCAAAATTACTAGGTCTGTAACCAATATCCCTCATGTGTTGCTTGTAAGGCGACGTTAATAAACTATTTATCTATCAGCCTTACGAATAATTCTGGGTCTGGTCGAGTTTCCCGTGTTCATAAATATCTGGAGGATCAAGATTTTAAGAGAATGGAATTATTTTGATCTCCTTTGGAATCACCTTGGCAAGCAAAGTATCTACCTTGAGTCCTTCTCCAAGACTGTTAAAACTGGGGGGGGGGGGAGGTTTCTCCTCTTATGGGTGTTGCTTTCCATTCCAGTATCCAACACCTCAATTAACAATGTAGAAAGTCAATGTCACCAATGCATTATAAATACAGGTGGACACGCATCCCTATCTAAAACATAATTATTTAATTTGTTCAAAAATTTTGGAACTCCTTAAACAAATAACAATTTTTTGCAAAAGGTCAATTCTGTGTGTGTAAATCATGTTTGAATTTAACATTGAAGAAATAACTTTGAAACATTAATGTTCAAAATCTTTTTTCTTTCATGTACATTTGTTTTCAAATTAGATACAAAAGACTGATTACATCTATATAGAGGCCACTATACTATAAAACATTTCATCGCTGAAAAAAATCTTTGATTGCATTCTATTTTTCAATAAGAAAAATTAAAATATTTCAAATTTGTACCTCATTTTTCTGTTTTGAATCTAAAATTAAAGCCAACAGAATTGCCTAGATACACCGAAGACCCAATGCCTTATGATCAACCTAGGGCTAGTGAAATAAGCTTCCAAGAAAATAAAATCACGGCGCAAAAGTGGCTGGTGAAATATACTCGTAGCAAATAAAGTGACCATGAAATGCCTTTTTTAATGAGTAGCGATGTGATAACGATTAAAGGTCAAATCGTTATAGTTTGGAGCCCGAAAATATTTATTTGGTTATAAAGAAAATATTTATTATATTAATTTGGTGGTCTGCTTCTGTATAGCCATTGTGGGTACTTTTGGAAAGTGGTGCATAAATGATGATACAACGTCAGTGGCCAGTGATTAGTTGGTCATCGCGCATTAATTCCAGAAGTGAGTGGAGACTGCTAAACATTGTTCGCCATAACAATGGTTATCCAAACGATGTATCTCAACACACAGTACAGCGAACATTAGGACGCATGGGCATAGTCGGGGCCCGAACCACGTCCCTACTCTGAATGCTCGTCATCACCAACAGCACCTGTAATGCACCGCCACTAGACCCTAGTAGAAAGATAGAAAGTCTCCTGGTTCGACTAACTCACCGTTTTCAACGGAAATCCTAGCCCGCGGGTGTAGAGTTGGTGCGGGGCCGCGGTAGCCTAGGGGTCACGGTATCTGATCAGGGCTGATATTGTCATGAGTTCGAGCCCAGTACCATTAAAGACCCGCCGTATAGGGAGGCGATGCACGTTAAATCTGTGGAGAGCTCAAACGTCTTCCCGTTGGTGTGGTGTGGTAGTGCCAGCTCAGGTGTCGTCCTCGTCAATTGACCATGGGTCAAAATTACGAGGTCTTTCGCCCAAACCCCTAGTGTAGCTTAACAGTGCGACGTTAATATTCACTCACTCACACAGAGTTGGTGCGCATACAAGGCTTTGGTATCATGGTGTTCGCGATGTGCCACATTATGCGTGCATATTAGGATCATCATCCTCATAGAAAAATCCTTAATATCTGTGTGCTTTAAGAATATCTTTATAGATCATTTCTTCATGGCAACATTGTTTCCATAAGGTGATGGCGCGCACCATGTCATAAGGACCAAAATGGCAGGGAGTGGTTTGAGGAACATTCTGGGGGATGTTCAAATATTGACCGGGGGTCTACAATACCCGATTTCAACGACACCTACATAGTAGCAACCCAAATCGTGACTCTCAACACACAGTGCAATGTACAAGGTCGGCATCCAAATAGTGTCCATTAGGGCGCCGTAGAATATTAGATGAAAGTTACCTGGTCCGTGAGTGATTCGACATTGATCCAGTCACATTGACCGAGAGAGTGTGAGTATTCTGATTCCCAACGGTAACCCTGACATTTGGTTGCCCGATGGCTGTGGTATTATGGTGTGGGTGATATTTTCATGAAGCCCATTAGGACCCATCATCCCCACAGAACAATCCCTGACTTCTGTGTGCTATGTGAACATCACTGGAAACCAGAGGCACTCCTTCATGGCAACGAGTTCCGGCCGGTGATAGCATTTAGCAACAGGATAATGCACCAAGTTATAAGAGTCAAATCAACAAGGAACATTTTGTTCGTAAAACATTTTGGTGAATTTCAAATCATGTCTTGGCCTTCGAATTCACCTGACACGAATCCAATCGAACATTTGTGATTCCACCTGGAAAATCGAATTCGTGATGCCACGTTACCTTCTCGCTGCGTGCGAGAGTTGCAGAACCAGATGGTGGTGTCTGGTATCAAATACCTCAAATTACTTAATACCACCTTATAAAGTTAATGCCTCGTAGAGTATCGGTAGTTTTGAGGGCGAAAGGTGGTTATGATTTAATATTAAACAGGTGGTCGTAATATATTGGCTCTTCAGTGTAAATTTATCTAAAAAAATTATTTTCACAAAAGAAATGCTGTTTTTGTTGTTGTTAAATTTAAATCATAAATCTGAAAATCGGGATCCGAAATGCTCTACTTAAAAAAACAGATAAAAAATTTTGAAAATTAAAAAATTTAATTTTTTTTAATTTTAAATAGTTTAAGTAATACACACACAACACACAAAAATCGTATATAAATTATATTCTAATATGCTAATGGTTTCAAACACTCATTTAATCTGGTAAAAATTTGGGAACTAAACATACTTTTTAAATTTTTGTAAATGAACATTACTGAATTTAAATTACGTAAAAGCCTAAGCACATTACAGTCCATATTTAGTGAAAACGAACAAAACGCTATAAGAGAACTGTGATTAAACATAAGAAATCAATTTCTCTCTATATTCATTATTTAGTATATTACTTTCTCTTACAAGTTTGGTATACATTTACGTGGAACCTTAGAGAAATCTCTAACATCCACTCATCATAAGTAAAAAAAATAAGAATAATTTGCTGAAGTGTTACATAAGAATAAAAAGCAGTCCACAATGAGTGCAGCGTAACAACGCTGGTAGAGGGGAGAGTGGGAAACCACTCATCTAGTTGATTTAGTTAATGATGTCACATCTCTGACAACCACGCCCGTTTTTCAACCGGCTGCCGCATCTCGACGGGAGAAAGGGAGGAATTTCTTTAATATCAAAGATTAAAGAGAATATTATTTTTTTAAGTCCGTTACTCCCATTACCTCTTAAATATCTGTGTGCGGTTATTGAAAGGAGCCTACAAATTTGTACATTAAAGTTTAATATCCACATATTTCTTCGGATTTTAATTATCTTTTAAAAAACCTACTCCATAATACTACTCTATCATCAAATATTGATACATTGATTTAAAAGACTGATTAAAATGTTGATAAAAAAAGAGTTTTTTAACTTCGGTTCAGCAATTATTTAAATTACCGCGGGAAGCAGATTTTCAAAAATAATTTAAAGGTTTATTATTATTACTAAGGCTAACTGGAAAACGGGCGTTAATATAAATATTTATTAATCAAAACAGTAAAATGCATCTTTTAATTGATAAAAGCCTCATTCTGTACATTAAACACATACCGCGAATGACTATTCACGGAATTTTTCTTCATATTTCTCTGTTCTTGAGGGACATATGGAATAAAAGGCTACGTACATCAGCAATCTTTTTTTTCCTTCAGAAATTATGAATTGCATCATAAATAAACTGCGAAGAAAAAGAAGAAAGAATTAATTTCGCTGTATGAGGGGAGAAATGATGAAAGGCTAATGATAAGTTTGCATCTCCCATTGATGAGCTTGTTAAATGCTGGCGTGTCGCAAATGCTGATGGCGTCATAATCCGGTAGCAGTTATGAGGAATACAACAGCATGGGTCGAAAACCGCTGACGCCGTCGTTGGCATGGGGTAGCCCCGGGTCTTAGTCGGCGGTGCAGGATATTATTCTCTTCTCACATCCAACCGTGGAATCTTTTAATTGGAAGAAGGAAAAATGCCCAATTTCGAGCTAAGATATTGCGCAAAAGCCAAAATTGAAAATAATTTCCCTGCTGATCGTGTCGCCAAATACGCTGCATGGATTCTGTCTGGTCGAAATGAGAAATGCATGTATATCTATAAATTTATCCATATATTTTCAAGCATTGAGAAAATATTGGCTAAATATTGCCCCAAATCAAATTGAATGTGTAATGACGTCAATAAGAAAAATTTGAATTTAATTCAGGTAAAAATTTCTACATCAAGGTTAGAAATTTCAGTAGCAAGGATTCATTTTACAAATGCTAATATAATGCATTTTTGTGTAAGTACATTCACCGCAACACATGGGTTCTTACAGTGAAAGGTACTGTAAGAACCAATTAAAGACCTATTGTGTAGAGGAGCTGATACATGTTAAATCTATTGAGGCTCAAAGTCATCATGTTGGTGTGGTGAGGAAATTTGGAGTGTGAGGGGCCATCTCAGGTATTAACCTTTGCATCATCACAATAGTCATCGTGTTGCTTCAGAATTCAATGTTAATAATTGTTTAGCCGTATAGTGATAAAAATTAACCCAGAACAACTCTTCACCAAAAAACCTAGAACAATTATTTCAGTAAAAAAACAAAGAACGTAAAAACTAAAAATAAATAAAAACTAACACGCTTGAATAAACTAAAAGAAAATAGCAATCTTTCATTTTTAGAGAAATAAGCTCATTATAATTATTATTAATTATAATTAATTTAGATCTAGATTTACAAGTCTTTTTAGAAAAGCTTTATTTCTTAGAGAACATTAGACCAGTGATTCTTCATTATTTTTTTACCGTAGAATCTTTACATGCCCTATTGATTTTCCACGCGACTCTAGTATTTAATATTAAAATTATTTTCGTTACTAACATTGTTGGAGACAAACAAGAATTATTTATTGCAATGTAAAAAAAAAATTTAAAAAAATAACGTTTGTAATATACTTTTGATGAAAATTTTCACAAGTTAAATATGTGGAAGACTTATTGTTAACATTGAGAAAATGTAAAATAACATTTATATATATATAATTTTACTGTTGAAAATTTTAACACATAATTGCAAAAAGGGTTTTTTTTTTTTTTTTTTTTTTTGTAATTAAGTTTATTTTTTTATTATAGTTTTGTGTCACAAAAACTTATCTCATGCTATTTTTTTTTTTTTTACATCGTAAAACAGATTTGTGTTTTTTATATGTATTTATAAAGTTTCGATTTTTTACATGTGTTTTATCACAATTTAGAGTTTTTGTGTGAAATATTTTTTTTTCAGAAAAGGGCTACTTTTCAATTTTGTCATCTAAGCGGATAAAGCAGTTTTAAATATACTCGCTAGTGTTCCTTCAAAGTAAAAAAATGTGGCTTGATTGTTTATTAGCCCCTTTTGTACCAGACTGTGCTTTCTACTATCCCCAGAAATCCCAGATTTCTGTGGATTCTGAACTTGACATTACGAAACACACATTTCATTTTTCCTTTTAAGCTGACAAAGGTGCCCGTTCGTTCGTGATTCGTTTCGCTTTCTTAAGTTCTTATAACTATTTTTGTTGTTTATTTTTATTTTATCTTGCCTATATGGCATCGTCGTTGGATTTCAAAGAAAGTGACACTGAATGAGATTATTTTCGGAAACCGATGAATACGACAGTGGCTTTGATATGGGTTTATCCATTTATCATGAAGGAGATGAAGAAAATGACAAGTCACTTACGTAACACATGTGGAAAAGCTTTTTGTTCCCAAGAACATTTCGAGCAATTTCACGAAGATTTGTAAGTTTAATTCCAATTTTCCTACTTTTTAAAAAACTTTTGTAACCCAGGCCTTTTTTAACATGTCTTTTTTTTTTTTGTAATTTTATGCAATTTTATAAAAAAAACTCTACCTTATAATGTTTCCTATGTTAGTTACACTGGTTGCACACCTAAATAAGCCATGAATCCACAAGAGGTTACAAAGGGATTTTGCCCCATGTATACATTACTGGTTACATAGTACGCAAGGGGTTAATGTTGCTCTCTAATGCAACGCGTGGGATATTGGCAACAAACCTTGTAATTTGGATCAAATGGTCAAATGGAAAATAACACAAGAACTGGCATTCCACTCTCAAAACTTCCACACCACGCCAACATGAAGGCTTTTTGCCTCAACAGATTTAACATTCCTAAACTTCTCTGTGTGGCCCATCTTTAGTGGCACCAGGACTCGAAACCAAGACTCGATAAAAACAAGGCTGGTGACAAATTTGTGACCTTGCTCACTCGACTGTCACAACACCAAAGAAAAGCCGGAAACTTCTCGTTGAATGAAAGACCGTAATGGACTTCCTGGAGAATTACCATGGACCCCCAGGAATTCTTGTTCAAAAATAGAAGAAAAAGAAATATCAAAATCAGGAAAAAATTATACTCTATTGTAGGAAAAAAGTGCTCGTAAATAACAAATATTCACTAACTCAGTGCTTTTCAAACTTTCAATATTTGCGAGCCAATTTTCAATCATAATTTTCATCACGCCCTTCTCATACAGTAACAATGTATTGAATGCAATCATAATGCATTTTGAAGCGCTAAAGCTACAATACGGCTTCAACTATAAACCATACAAATTATCAAGATAAGTATTAAATTTTGTACATAATTTTGTGTATGACAAGCCCAAGGGAGTTATTAGAAATTATTAAACTTGTTTTTTATTTAATATTGACAAATTAACTATCAAATATCAAATATTTTGTGCAGTACTGATACATTTATAAGTATAGTATATCAGTGTAAATGTGTGTTTTATTTTTTTATTATGTCAGCATGCATTTTGTTTTGTTTCCTATCAGTAAATTGATAATTATTTTAAATATTTTATTATCGACTTTCGATATGCTCAAGCTCCCCTAGAGGAGTTCTGCCCCCACAGCTAGAGAAACGCTGCATTAACTGAATGTCAAATCTCACCAAAATACTAAAAAAGAAATCACTGGTGAACGTAACATTCCGTTGTTATCAGACTCTCGGATTTATTACATAATTCTTAAGAAATTGCCATTTGTGTGCTTGAATCTCACAAAATATTCCTGTAGCAATTTAAATATAAAATAAGAATTAAAAAGGAAAAAATCTGACTATATAAAATAAATATTTTATTTTATATTGTTATTAAGCTATTTTCATAATTATAGCATTCCAGTAATATGTTTCAGATACATAAAGTTTCCCAAAATAATTATATTTTTTACTCTTTGTTAATTTGAAGCAAATTCCATCTTTATAACCTCAAAATTCATTAGTGTTCATTTGTATAAAATTTCCGAAAAAAAATTTAGCAAACATGACTTTCTAAAAAGAAAAAAAAGATGTATTACAGCGTGATTATAAGCTTTTCTATGAATTCTAAGTTATCTTTAAGAAATCTTCAATGAAAGATTTAAGATGTAATCGAAAATGAAATCTTCGATAAGTTCAAAGAGAATTGAAAAGGCTATCTTTGGTCTATTGTATTTTATGGTACTTATTTGACAGGCTATTGGCGATGAGTCTCCTAATTTTGAACTACAATCGAATGACAAGGACGACACCTGAGCTGCACTTCCTTTCTAAAATTCCACTCTACGCCAACGGAAGTACTTTTAGCCTCAACATATTTAATGTGCATTAACCCCTCTACGCAGTGGATCTTCAGTAGCTTGTAGTTCTTATAAAAATGCAGACAGAAATGTTTCTCAATCACTCTATCATCGTCAGAATGTGGTAACTCTAGAATTTTCTGACTTTTCTTCTTTTTTTGCGTTTCAAAACATTTAATTTCAAATGGGGCTGAGGATCGGTAATTACCATTGCAGACCTAGTACACTCCCCGGGAGCTGGTATCACTTTTTAGTGTGGTGGATACCAAATACCACAATGTAATTTTGACGCCCAATTTCCTCCCCAGAAGGAGGCCTTTGAGCTGTGATGATGCAAAACACCGTACTAAGAATTTAATTTTGCCGAGAGCACTTAAGCCAAATAGGCACTCTAGGAATCTTTAACATGCCGCATAATCCTACGACGAGAACGCCGTAGATTTTCTACGTCATGAAAATCCATCGACTTGGGCAAGGATCCAATTTGCTAATTTGGCGTGCGAGGCTAGTGCCTAACCAACTACACCACCCAGCTGGCTTTGAATTTCAAAAACTTGGAAATTTTTCACTTCAAGCGGGCATTATTCCGAAATCTGTATTCAAACCCAACACGATGATATTTATTCCCCGTATGAAATAAATTTAAAAGTTACCCTTTTCAAAACAGAATACATCTTGCAGATCTCATTCATCATGTTAAAAGAAACCATAAGATATAAATTTGATCCTGTTCTTATATAACATATGTGAGAAAAAAAATTCACTTTCCATTTGTTATTCCGAATGTATGCAGTAACTCTTTTTCTTGGCTGTCCATTATACTCCTATTTCATCTTTTTATGCCTCTATCGCGGCCCCCATGTGCACAACAAAGTATTTAAAGGAACAATAGACACCTGCAGCTTTATGGTATTCCAAATTATTATAAGCACCTGCTGAATAGGTAAGAACCGGATCTGATCGCAGGTAAAACACAACATACCACCCGTAAAGAAATAACAATGAAAGAAAGGCATAAGGTGACGTGAAGTGTAAGAAAAATGAGATACCAAACCAATTATTTTCTGCTTCATTTTTTTTGTTATTATTATTCCCTTCCTGTAGAAATAACAAAAGAACAGGAATGGATCTAATAAAGCGAGTTGAAATCTACGTCCCGTCTAAAAAAAATATAATACATAAATTTTGTAAATTAAATTTTTTTAAAGCGAGGGTGTTCAGTCTGAGAGTGAGAGGACCACACTGAAAATTTTTCCGAGAGAAAAAAGAGGGTAGGTCTGATTAGGAGCTTTTTAAACTATCTTTGAATTTTTAGTCTAATGGGCAATAATAAAAATAATGCTACTTAGATCACCTGCTTATGATTAAATCATTTCAAAGATTTGCATCATATCAAGTAAAAAGCATTTTTAAAAGTGAAAAAAATGCGTTATTAATTTTTTAAAGATTTATTATGTTAGAATACATGTATTTGGATGTAAATATTTTACAGGCATTAATTAATATTACAATACAGTTCAGGATTTAAAATTTTGCATAACAATTAAAGTTATATTCTCAAAACTATATTCAACTTCAATAATAATAGCAGAGTATAAAATGTATGACTGAAAAATTTCATAGATATTTATTAAAATAAATTTGAATCATAAACACTATACTTATTCGATTGACACAATGGTCTGTAATTAATACTGAAATCAAACTATAGAATAAATTATATTAAAATAAGGAATGCAATTTTAATCGGATATTTGTTCAACAGAATCCATATCCATATAGATATTAAGACAAAAAAATCTTAAGAGTCTTCACAATTTCCTTTTGTTCAACAATGTACATGTATATTATGTAGTAACTCTAACTCATAGTTTACAAAATAAGAAACATTACTGTATAGCCTTTCCCAGGGTCGTTATATAATGTTATCTGTCTAGTATATTTATAGCATTACAGTATTTTTTAAAAAATACTAATAATGTTTATGTAATGGAGGGATTCACAGTTGTCTTACAAAACAAGAATTGTGTTCTTTGTAGAACGCCTATAACTGGTTTGAAGGGGAGGGGGGAAATCAAATATAACATCTATTTTGTCTGAAATTTAAGAAAAATACAAAAATTAAAATAAGACTATCTATTCATATTTCCTGAGAGAAATTTAGAAAACAAAAATTAATAGTCCATTACAAATAAAAAATTGACTTTTTGAGAGGAATGTTCAGGGTGAGAAAGATAGATATAAATAAGAGATATATCATTTTCAAAGTATGCAATAAAATTTTACTACCTGAAATACCGATAAAAACAAGTTTTGATAACAATATATTAATTACCTCAATTTCAACAATACATTGATCATAATTTTACTGACATTGCAAAACAAGTGCTTTACATTTATTTACTTTAAGAGAACAGAGAATAGATTCCTGAAATTATTTATTTTGAATTTATTATTTCCCTACATTCTCATTTGTCCATACTTCTTTTTCTTGCATATATTTAAAAAATTTATTCACATACAATAAAAATCTGAAACCAATAAGAGTCTTTAATTAATAATTTTACGGTAAATATTTTATTTTTGACTTTCTATACTTTTATTTATTTGTTTTTTATTAATGTGTGTGGAAACAAAAAAAATTACAATTAAATATTTGTTATACATCAGTGAAATAGATTTACGTAACTTTTATACCTAACCACACATGTGCAATACATGATTGATTATCTATTTCCGCACTGTGAAATTACTCAAGGGCTAGTGTTGAAGTGCCGTTCAATGTACTTTCTTCATCTTCACAAATACCCTCGCCAATTGAAAAAAAAATCCCCGGATGTCTTAACTGGGTTGTTTTTAATTTTGTAACTACAGCATAATTTACATTTTTTTTTTAAATTATTTAATTTCCGATAAGAGAGTAATATAATTTTTTTTTATGAAGAACCTCGTGTAGTCATGATTTTGAGGGTTATTCCCGACGAACGTCGTAATTTTGAGCCTTAGTCAAGTGACGTGAACGACACCCAAGCTGGTACCCCACTCTTTAATCTTTCACATCACATCATCGTAAGGGTTTTGAGCCACGACAGACATAGCATGTATCACCCCCTCAAGGTACTAGGAGGGTCAAAGCGGGTCCTCAATGGTACTAGACAAAAGCCCGTGACTCGACAACTCCAGCCACGAGTTCGTAACTATAACCACTCGATATTTAGCTGCATATTAGAACAAAAAAATCATTGTTTTTAAATAATTACTTTTAAAATAAAGGATTTATGGATTTTTTACTGGTAAATATAATCAAAAGAAATATCATTTTGTATATAAAACAAACATGAATAAATTTTATATTTAAAAAAAACACCATGTTAATAAAATAGTCTTTTAATAAGAAACTAATACAAAAAATGGACGTTTAATATTCATGCATTTATTTGAAATTATTCTAAAGATACTTTTATAATTGCCATATTTGTCCTAAGGCGTTCCAAAAATAAAGGAAACGCATTACATCTCGTTGCCCTTTTTCTATATATTTATAAAATAATTTACTTTTGTATTCTTTAATGTTTCCTTACACATAATTATCCCTAATAACTGTTTAAATTTGATAGTTGTTTGGTAACATTTTTATTCCTCATCTAAAAAGTAGGAAAAAAGTGTTCAACATTTAGTTGGGTCATAGGGAAAATTTTCAATTGATAGAAGAATCGGAGGAAAACATATCAATTCTATTTGTCAGGCGTAATGTCAATGGATTTAAGTGACATCACAGCGTGATGTTTTCGCGGCCTTCAAAACTGTAGATAACCTTGGCCTATCCCATGCTCCTTCGCGCGCCCTTTAGAAATGCGACACGCTTAACATAGAGAGGATATCAACCTCTCGATTAACTGAATCTCACAGACATAATAATTCATTTAATCGTGCATTTCCCACTCATTATCACAGTTTGATATCGAACTGATTGTAGTATACGTGAAATTAGAACAAAAAGAAATCAATTTGCCAAAATTTGTTTATCCGGATAGTGAAATAATATAGTTATCTTTTGTGTATGTAATGGGTCAGTGTTTGGGATGAATACGAATGCGTGAAACAGAAGATAAACATGTAAATCACCGTCACAAAACTGATATGAACGTTTTAAAAAACTGATATGAATGTTTCTTCTTAGAATATGATACTCAAAAACCACAGTTGTTTTCCGAGAAATGTTTCAAAAGAGGGAAGTAAATAAATTTCAAAAACATATAAATTTTACATTACAAGAAACACACATATATTCGAAATAATGGAGTCTAATACCTGTAAATATTGTCTTTAAATCACTTAATTATTTACACATTTATTCTATTTTTAAAATATTTTCAGTTCTTTTGTATTATTGAACTTTTAAGAATAAAAATAATTCCTTTAAAATATTAATTCAACATCCAAGACTGCGGCAGCGGAAAATGGAAAAATTATATGCAATTAAAACTGAAAATTTTTCGCATTCTTATATGTACATACAAAATACTATGTCAAAATAAAAAAAACTCAAAAGTACCTTTGTGAAATCTATACCTACAAATATGTAAATTATTTCAAGTAAATGCCAACTTTTTATGCTTCCCTTTAACAAAAAAGGACACCCCTTAATTTAAAAAAAAAATACGTGGCGCTAACTCTTTTGAGTGTGTGTATTATAAAAAGAATATTATAATTATTATAAAAGAAATGCTTCTTTTATAATAAATATTAATTTTATCATATTTTATAAAAAAATTACTGTTAAGATATGTAATAAAATTGTATTACCATAGCATAGGAATAGATATTTGGATTTTTAAGGTAAACTTTTTTCTCATATTCAAACAAATGTCAGGAAAAAATGTGTTAAAAAACAGTCTGCTGTAAAGAAATTAAGGAAACAGATTTAAAAAGGTTAAAAACAGTTCGTGTATAACGCATTTTTCTAACCACTAACCAGTTTACTGAGAAAATGAAAGAAATACATAATTAACTTTCCTCGTGGCTGTTTGAAGTGTATGTATAGAACTATTGTCAGTGCAATTTTAAAGAACATTTAAATATTATTTCACAAGTAATCCAAGTTTCTACCAATCTTTAAATTTAACTTATTTTTATATAAAAAATCGTCTCATTCTGAATATATATTAAATAATACGTAGAAGAAAGTTTTCATTCAGTAATTTTTAGTGATTAAATTTAGTATTTTAATGGTGGTAAGTTTTCATTAAAATTCAGTAAAATTAAAAACATTTTATAATTATCTTGTAAACATGAATTCTATGCCAAATTTAAAATGAGTTTATGATTGAAATGTTAAAGACAGTGTATGCTATCTAACTTTTTCCAAAAATTCATTTTTAGATATCAAAATATCCAACAAATGAAATTGTAGGAACTCATTTCTGCGCTTTAATTTTACGCTAAAAATATTAATTGTAAAATATTTTCCTTAATAAATAAATTCCTTTTCCCTTGTTTTTAGTCAAAAACTCCATTCTTGAGGAAAAAATATTATTTTTTTAAGAGAATTTTATTTGAGCACTCATTATAATTTTTTTTTAAAAAAGGAATACAAAAATAAATTTAGTAAAAACGATTGAATCGGTGAATATAAATTTTAAGTATAACACTAATTTTTATCCAAACTATCCCATGTGAAACATACAAGCCGTAAGCACAGTTTTAAGTTTAGAAGAACTGGACGACGAGAAATGAAGAAGAGAGTTTCATTAATAGTTTACTTAACATCACACACACTCAGCAGCAATAGGAGAGCCGACGACGAACCTCGCAATTTTCAATCATGAATAAGTTATGGATCAAAGGGGAGAAATTTAAACTAGCACCTCTCTCCTCAAACATAAGGAAGCGAGTAACAGTTCTAAAAAAATCGAAAACATTGTTTTCTTTCTTTTAAAATAGCCGAGATATTTTCACACGATAAATAAAATATATTATTTTAATAACGTTTCCATATTTGAAAGATTAACACTATTTCAAATATGGAATCAAATATGGAAATATAAAAATCCAGAACTTAACGCTATTTTAATTTATTGAAAATGTTTTTACTTTTTTAATAAATAATGAAGATAAAGAAAAATTTATTACCATGTGTATTCCTTATTTTTTTGACGCCTCATAAGATTTTTTTGTCTATTTATTTCCAATGAAAATGAAATAGTCAATATGAAGTTTCCGTAAAAAAATATAAAATGTCCAGCATGAATACTAAAAAAATCGATCCTTTTAACAATTGTAACATACGTAGATCTCAATAACTCATACAAATGATAGACATTGCCCTGTAGATGCAAATCATGAACGTTAATAATCTACAAGAGCTACGTCAAAGGAAATCAAAACGTTGTTTCTAAGTGTTGGATTGGTTTATTTCCACATTTTTTGAATAAAAAACTTTAATACGCTTCGTTGAACGAAATCGAGTCTCGGTGATGCGAATATGGAATTGTTAGGTATAAGAGAGAATAGATCGACTGGGATTGCAGCAGTCTCATCACACCTCGATTTTGAGGACAGGCGTGTTATTGTGGCAATGATGGACCAAACTGTCGTATCGCAAAATGTATATAAAAGATATTTTTTTCTATGTTTCACACTGAAGACATTGTACCCTATCATTGCCATTTCCGTACACATATCGAATGCTGGTTATAGGCAATGATATATACAATAATAAGAAAGGCCGAGTAAAAAAATTATTTACTTAATGGGAAAGGGCATGAATATATATATAATGTACAAACTTATCAATAACAAAGTTTGGAGCTGAAGAAGCAAATATAAAACCTTTTCTGCGGCTTCACAAATACATAACATTTTCAACTTCCACATAATGGCAATTGTTCATACATCACATTTTCAAATATTTCAATAATTAGAATCGGAGTCCCTTGATTTGCTTAAATAAATTATTACGTCCTTTAAAGCTCCTCAGGCTATAATTTTGTGAATATTTTTTTTCAAATTTTGTTAATAATTTAATCTTGCTAAGTTTTACTATAAATAAAGTATTCGCATTTCTATACAATCCAACTAAAATATTTATTTTATTTCCAATAGTGGATTACAAGACAACTGCAAACAAAATAAATAAAACAGAGAAGATTGACAAATTACAAGAAATAAATGAAAAACAAGTCCACAGTATAGTCTATAAATCACACATTTTGTGTCTAGCCTCCCAAAATCTGCTCCACTTGGATCCAGAGTTGAGTGTACGGTAGCGTACCAAATTGTAGAAAACAAACAAGGTGTATGTTAACAAGAATATCAGATATAAACAGAATTTACTAAATCCAAATAAAATAGGAAAAAAAAGGATTTTAAGGTTTTGATGTGGAATTAACTCTGACGTGTTTTATCGGAGTAGAGTGGAAACTTACAGAGTGAGGTGTAAAGAAAATTTTTAAAAAATTTAAAGAAGTAAAAGACTCCTAGCGGTTGGAGTGTTCAAGAATTTGTTTTTTAGTTTTTCTCCCAAAAAATTCAAAGCACTTCTTTTTAATTTGAGTAGGAAAAATTATACCATGAGTATAACTAGGAGTAAAAAACTCAACATTCAATGTTAAATAAAAATTACAAAAATAGCATTTTCAGTAGTTAAAGGAAGATCAAAATCCCTCTTAAATAGAGAGTGAGGCTTTTTTGGAAAGGCAGAAGTAGGAAGAGGGAATGTATGGTTGGAAATTTGCAAGATTCAAATTATAGTTGTATTAAATGAAAACCTTTTGCCATTACAAACGATAATTCTAAATTTTGCAACAGAATATTTTTTTTTCTTTCAAAAACAACTGCGAGTAAATTAATTAAACTCTATACATTTATCTGTTGCTTTATGCAATTATTTTGGAAACATATTACGTGTGCTGTATTTTAATGCTAATGACTTGATTAAATCAGTGTTACGGATTCCATTAATGATTCCATTAATATCATGAAATACTTCTTGTAAATTAACATGACAAATATTTCTTTAAAACGTTTTATCACAGTGGACAGTATGAATATTTATTTCCTTACAAAGATAATATTTACATAGTGGCAACTGAGAAAAATAAGATATACATTACAAATAATTTTAATTTAACTATTCATGTTATTATCACAATTTTAGAAACTTCATTCAAAAATTTATTACTTAAATTTTTTAATTTCGTAAGGTAACTTAACAAATTAAATCAGGCATTAAAACTCAAGGAAAGGCTTCACAATTTAGCAAATAGTGATAAATCTTTCATTAATTTTGTATGCTTTTCTCGCACGTTTCTTTCAAGAATTTTATTTAAAATATTGATATTGAATAAATTACTCTGGGTACGAAATTAAATATATTTATTGGTACAAATCCCTTTTCTGTCATTCCTTTGATTGTTTTAACTTAGGTTATACTTTGTATAATCATTTAACAAAAAAGAAATAAAATATTATTTAGAGGTTCATAAAAAGGGCTTATGATTTTAACGAAGGGTTTTTAAAAATGTGGAATTATTTGCAAGCTATAACTTCAGCAACAATTAACATTAGGTTTTATGTGTAAATAGTTTAACACTAAAAACCTGATCAGCTGGAAAACAAATGATTTCAAGTCACCTAAAAGTATTAAATAAATTATTTGTAAATTTATAGTCGAATGAAACTTTCAATAATTTTTTAAGATGCAAATGCAACAAAAACTATTTTTAGCACAACAAATTCAATTTTTTAAAATTTTCCTTTGGTAAATAAAAACTAAATTACTGCTAAGTGCTGATTTGTGCTACACAGTACCCCTTTTTCAAAAAAATATTTTGAAGATAGAAAAATAAAAATAATTTATGTTTTACATATTCAGATTATATTATTAAGTTAATTCTGAAAGCAAAAAGTCAACTTTACCAGGCATTGTTTAAAAATTTTACAAAAATTCAGAATTTTTGAAATTTTTTAATTCTTATAAAATTTAATTTCTAAAATTTTCCTGTCATTTTAAGTGACTTATATTTCTTAGATTATTGCGAACAAAACTTAGTATGTATTTGAAAATCTGTTCCCTTGTACATTTTTAATAATTATTTTTCTAGCTAAACCTGGAAAAAACAGAAAGAGTTTTAAAAGTTTAAATTTAGCATTTTTTTAAAAAAGATAACTAGAGCTGTAAAACCTAAATCTGTACTACCTTTTATAGAGCATACGTTTGAAAATATATACAAAAAATTTCAAGACTCTATCTTGAATAAAAAAAAAAGTCTTAAAGATTAGAAAGCACATTTATCTTCAAAATTAAAAGTCTTAAAAAACCCATTTAAAGTTTGTAAAGGCATAAAACAAAAACTTATAATACACGTAAAGCTCTAATTTTTATTATGTTATTTTCCTCTACATTAAAACACTACTTTGATCAAATATGACTGAAAATATTTAATTCAAAAATGCATATATATTTTTGCATACATACATATTTTAGCATTTGTTACGACGACAGGTTATTCAACTTAATCTTAACCTAATACTTTTACAAAAGTTTTGAAACATTTACATACAAAATAATAATGATACTAACTTAAGCTAAAAATCGCCAGGCTTTTACGTAAAATTTAATTTTTTCAGTTTTAAATTGGGGCAAGCAAGTTTAAGTTTTCGTTGCGCAACTTTGAAATACTAAAATGTAGTACTATATGTTTACTATAATATTGTTTGGTACACCATGGAAATATTCAGTTTTATCTGCAATACTTGAATTCAGAATACTTGTACTTGGAAGTATTGGCTGTGAACTGATCTTTAGATATATCATTTCAGTAGTATTCCATCTCTTCTAAATAGTGTTTCTCCTAGCAACCTGAGAACGTTTTAGCCATGGTTTATTTTCAACAGGGAAAAATTAATGAAAAAGCTTCTAAGTTATATAAACTATTTTTACAATAAAAATTGGCCTTCAAATCAATCTTAATTAAGTAACTATGAAAACTTAAGAAACTACAATCATAATAAAGCAGAAATGATTTTAGTAATGAAAATTGAGAGAGAGAAATTACCATTTTCCACAGAAAGAGTGATTGTGTTCAAAAATAATTTTAACTGATTCAATTTAGAAATGCGAAAATGCTTTAAAATGAAACCGAAACCAAAACGTAAGCTCAGAAAACTTCAAATATTTTAAAAACTAATTTGTTATCAGATCTGAAATTTGGGGGCAAGCTTCGCAATAATATGAGCCCCAAAAAATGCAAAAAAAATCGGTATTTTCGAAGTTTTTAGGGTACAATCTTGTACTGTGTAGCCTTAAGGCTGATTATCAAGATTTGTCCCTATTTTAAGTTCATTATGTTAAGGTAATTACATCTTGTGTTGAGGAAAACCTGGGAGAATTTTTACTCCATTCCTAACTCAAGATTATTTTAAATTTATGCCTAAGGTAAGTGAGTGAGTGTTTATTACAGCCGCTTTTTAAAACAACGAGAGTTTTTGGTAACCGACCACGTAATTTTCAACGACGGTCAAAAGCGATCTAGTGCTAGGAGAGAGATTTATTTGAACAATGCATTTGTTGAGAAAAACCTAGGTTTTTAAATCAGGAAATTCTACAATCTTGATACTTTTTTCATCTGCTGTGTTCGACATTACAGCTGTACGTGAATTGACATCTATGAACAGAATCTGAATTCAGTCAAACATGGAAAAAATGGATATGAAACGTATTGCTACTGACCAAAACAAAGAGAATATCATTGTATAGATTAATCTTTTTTTACTATTGCAGAGATGAGCAAATGGTGGCCAGTGGACCCCAAGCGGACCGCCAAAAGTTTTTCCCGGCCCTCTCATCAGTGTGAGAAGTTTTTTCAGCAATCTCTACCGTTTCACCTTCAGCAGCTTTTTTAACATCTATAGGATATTCTTCGACATGCTTATATTTTACATCATACTTTATCCCTAAGATTTGATAATATCAATCTATTTTTCTAACTTGAAGGACTAGAATTTATATATAACACAGTATTTTATTTATATTACTTTTTAAATTTGATATACAGTTGACTCTCGATAATGCAAACCTTCGATAATACGAACCTCTCGATAATTCGAAGTATATGCTCCGTCCCTAGAAAAACTCTTGATATTTCGAACTAAAACAATACGTTTTGTACTCTCAATATTTCGAAGTAAAATCTGTGGCTGATTAGACTACAATACGCTATAATTCGAAGTTATCTTACAAACTCTTGACAATTCAAACACTCACTATCATGAACAGTCCTGTAGCAAACAGGTTGGAGATTACAAGTTTTGTGTTGCATTGTCTCTGCGTGTCTCCCCTGTATCATAGCCCTTCAATGACCATCTGTCAGCTACCCCTTCTTAGTGTTTTCCGGTTCATCAAGTGAAAATACACTTTTATTGCTTTCTTCCTTCAAGTGGACAAGAGACCAACCACACCTGTTGTCAGCTGTCTATATCTTTTACTTAACACGTGGCCTTGCTACACGTGTGTTCAGAAAGGAAAGTTCTCAATTGATAAGAGATGCGTAGGATTGTGTATGAATGTATTGAATGTATTCTTTTAATATACAGGACTTTTAACTTCTGAATAATATTTATATGTACTTTTTAAAAATTACTTTAAAATAATTTTATACATGCGTACAATTGTTGTTTTATTACATAGTTTAAAAGTTAAAATGTGTTAGAAAAAAAACCCTTTTCGAGCATTTTGAGAGTTTTTTCTACTCTCTTGATAATTTGAACTCTTGATAATTCGAAGTTTTTCATTGGTCCCTCCAACTTCGAATTATCGAGAGTCGACTGTACCTTCATCTAATACCTTTCATTCTTAACTATATGGTTAAGTACAACGAATTTCTGGTCCATATCAAATTATTACAAAATAAACTTATGGAACTAATAGTTATACTGGCTTATCGTGATTAACATATAAGATTTTATTATTATGTAATATATATTCATCAACATATTTTAAATTTATATTCGATTAAAATTTGCTCACATCTATAATTATTTTTAAATAAGTAGATTTTCTCAAATTAATAATAACAACTAAAATTAATAATGTGCTTCATTATGATGCATATTAAAACTATGGAGAACATATGACCCCTTTAATATTATACATTTCTTGAATTTCAAACTTATTCAAGTTGTAATTCTAATAAAAGTTTACATTTTCCTTGTAGCGTTAACTTTACTGTTGTATAAATTGCATATTTTTTTCATTTGAATGCCTTGCTACAAAAATTCATAATTATAATTAATATGTGACGGCAAAAAAGAAGTTAAATGAACTTAGATCATTTGGCATCATTCATAATCTTAAATTACGACTCGTGCCATCTTAAAATATAAAGTTTTCCACATTGTGTGATTTTTTGTTAATATAAGTGCTCTTGATTTTTATTTTAGAATATATAGCAACTCTCTAATATAATGAATTCCCGGTTGCAAATATCTACTACGGCATGCACAAACCAAGATTATTTCTCATTAACCTTGATTAGTAACTTTAATAGATAAGGAGAGAGAGATACACCTTTATTTTTAAATAAATTTACTGAAATTGAATACGTTATTTTCTGAGCATACTTTCCCATTAATGTATGAAAATAAAGTCTATATTTCCCTTTTCGTGCCGGAAAAAGGAAAGCTTTTCATATGGGGACATTACTTAAGGTATATAATTTAATAACTTTTAAATTATACGATCTTTGCCTAGACTATATCATTGTTGACATATACTATTTCCTTAGAAATTTTGGTCATTGTACATAAATTCTGTAATTTCTGAGTACAGAAAAAAATATATTTGTAATAATGCATTTTTTTATATCTCCACTATCCGTTTTATGGTGACCGTGGTAATCTAGTGGACAAGGTAACGGACTCGTGACCAGCGTCTCATAAGTTCGAGCCCAGTACCGCTGAAGATCAGCGGTATAAGAGGGGACGGTTATCGTAAAAAATGTTGAGGCTTAAAAGCCCTCCCGTTGCTGTGTTATGGAAGTTAGGACTGGGGGTTGTCAGCTCAGGTGTCATCCTCGTCACTTGACCATAGTTCAAAATGACGAGGTCCGTCACCAAAAGCCCTCGAGTAGCTGAGCAGTGCGACGTTTTCACTCACTCACTCTCTGTCCATTTTAGAGTCTACTAGCCATTACCAACTTGCTTCGCTGAGTATTAGAGGATAATGTATGACTATATGATTTTTTACGTCACTGCTGTCTAAGTCTTGGCATTAAGCTTTACATTGCATTCAAAAACATTTTTATACACCTCTCCACCTGATTTAAAAAGAAAAGGACGAATGTATAAAATGGAATGTAATTGTCTTTTACGCCACCCTAACCTCCTCCTTTGGGAGTCTTTCGCACAAGCCTGTTCTCAACGAACTTCTACTCAATAAAAGAAATTTACTTTCCAGATTTTAAGCTTGTTGAACTAATTATTCAAAAGCGGGACTTTTTATCTATGATGCCCCCGCAACCCCCTTGGGAATCGATTGCCTCAAAATCCGTTCTTAGTGGATCTCTACTCTCCAAAGGAAACACGCTTGCTAAGTTTCAAATCTGTACATGTAATGGTTCAAAATTGGAAATTTTTATCTGTAATAGCACGAAATCCCTTCCAAGGAGTGGATTTTCATAAAACCCGTTCTTAAACGCTGCCAAATCTAAAGATGTCGCCAAATGTAGTGACGTTTTCCTACATGAGCGGGAACAATTTTTCACTATTGGCTTCATAGAGCGAAATTTAGCAACTTCGCACGTACATAGACTCTTTCCTAAGCGAGAGTGGCCTTTTTAATAAAAATTCATTAAAAATAAATTTAAATCTTTTTTTTGTTGGAAATATGCTTACCGGTTTTTGAAACATTAGTGAAGCTTTCTGCAAAAATTTTGGAACAATGCGATCAATGGTGTGAATTAGTATACGCCCCAAACAAGAATAAACCTTTAATTTATATATAAGATTTCAAAAAATAGATCTTCATAGCCTCCAAACAGACTCCCGAGTTAGGACTATTTAACGTAATTTATATATTCTTAATGTAATTTATATTTTCTTTTCATCATGTTTAGCTGTTCTGCATCACCTCTTGAAATTTGTGCCAGAACTCAAAGAATGAAACTAAGTATGAAAGTAATTGAAGAAACGTTATGAAACTAAAAGAAATATTTATCAGTAAATTAACCCTAAATTAGTCTCTTATATAAGTACCAAACCATTAAGAATCATGGCAGATATTTCATGGTTCAATAGTTTGGAAGAATCAACTGAAATTTGAAATAAAACATGCTGCACAAATTAAAGTAGGTCTTTTTTACGAGATTTAACGTAGTTACTGTACTTTTTGAAAATGTACCTAAGTATACATGTTTACTAAAAACAGAAAGCTCCCCGTTAATCTCCTTCAAACTCTAAAAGTGATTTAGAAATGGTGAAGGTATGCAAAAATTAAATTAAATAGTAACTTTTTTTTTTGGTGATTTCGAAAAAAATAGGAAATTCATTTCAAGTTTGATTTTATTCAGCATTTCACACTAAATTTAAATATGATTATAAATAACAATGATTAGTTCTTTTTTTCATTATTTCAGTATATGCTTCAATTTAGTAAACGTAAGTTTCCATCAAGTATTTCATAATGTTATGTATAGAGAGAAAAAAGGAATTCATTACAAGAAAGATTTGTTGAAAATAAATGGATTTTTATTAATTTGTATTTTATATTTTAGTTCCTTAAACAGTTTTTTTAAAGATGAAAAAATTCATTTAAATTAAATTAGAAGTTTTATATTTCACTTAAAGCGACATTTCAATATTTAAATGTATACTTGTATAAAGATCATTTATATAACTATTTAAAAAACGTAACTTATTCAAGAAAAACAAAGAAATATTTCAGAATTTATTTTGTGAATATTTGGTAAAAGCTAAATTGTTAACATTGATTATTAAATTGTTCCTTGAACCGCTATGAAAAATTTTAATTTTACTGTTATCAATTGGTCTCATTTTTAAACTTACAAAGGCAAAACAAATTTTATCTAATTCTACAGCAATGAGTTGAAACAATTTTTCCAAGCCATTAATAGTTATTCATTTATCATATAGTAGATTATTTTTAAAAATGAATTTATGTTAAAATTGATTTTGTACACACACAAACACACACACACACACATACTCTATATAATTTTCTCATTCTTGTAAAATGACCTAATTTCATGACCCATATTCTACTAGAATGAAAAAAGAGATTCGATGGGAATCTTTAATTATTAATTGTAATAAAAGTTTTTCTTTATCTTGCAAGATGATTTTTGTAAAATCTTGAATCATTATACATGAACAATCTAAGATTGTTTTCTTCATACGTACAAGTATTATTATACAGATTGAGTTGATCTGGATCATGAACCTCTGCGGGCATGGACTGAGACTTTGTGAATTAACTCAAATATCACAGGAGACATTTATTTTTATAAATATGTATTTTTTTTAAACTTTTAATTCGTAGATAAAATAAAATAACATAATGCTCCATGACCTTTAACAGGACAACATATATGTCTATTTCATGTTATCCACATACAAGATTCTAACTTGAATATCGTTTATAATTTTATTATAGCTGTACATTTTCCTAGAGGACTTTTACTATTTGAGATTAATATGAATTTAAAAGTTATTGAAAACAAAATCAAGTGTCTCTTAACCTGTTTTATTACTTTATCTACAAGTAAAATACCTCTTTTTAAAAATATAATATTAAAAAGTTTCTTGTCTCTGATCGGGAATCTGTTCGAAATTTTAATTTTCAATAATAGGCATGTACTTAAGAGTTATATTGTCCCTTGATAATACATAAAAATTGGAAACACAAAAAATAAATGTTTCTTTTAGCTCTGTTTTTAAAATGGACAAGTGACCGCGGTAGCCTAGTGGTCAAAGTAACGGACTCGTGGCTGACGTGCCATGAGTTCGAGCCCAGCGCCACTGAAGACCCGCCGTGTGGGGGAGCGATGCACGTTAAATTTGTCGAGGCTAAAGCGCCCTCTCTTTGGTGTGGTGTGGAAGTTATGAGAGGGGGTACTAGCTCAGGTGTCGTCCTCATCACTTACTCATAGTTCAAAATTACGCGGTCCGTCACCCAAAGCTCTGGTGTAGCTGAATAGGGTGACATTAATATTCATTCATTCACAATTGTAATGTCCCGCTCATAAATTTATGTATCATGGTTTCGTTATTTCATCTATATAAGCCATAAAATCTTACAAAATTAAAATACTTTACAATATGGCACTAAATCTAATTATTTTCCATTTTATTTAAGAAGTGGGAATTTTTCGATGGAAATAGAATTTTTTTAATCTATGAATATAATTGCTGATGTGCAGCACATTACATTTCAGAAAACCGCAAACCTATTTTATAAAAGTCGTTAATTTAATTTAAGTTCTAATAAAAAAAATGCATCTAGAATATTTTTAAATGTGTGTCTTCCATATGGTTAGTCCATTATTTTTCAATTCCAAGCAAAAAGGTCCATCCATCGAAATCCATCGAAAAATTATCTTCCGGTTGTTAAAAATTTTTTTAATTATTTTGGTCAACAGCTGGAAAATTCATTTTCAAACTAAATTTTGCCAAGACTTTGCAAGTCAGTTTTTGGATACTATTTTCTAGTGCTTTGTAACAAAACTATGCAATAAAAATCTTTGTATTAAGAACTTATTTTTTCTTTACATTTGTAGAACCCTTATGTCCCTGTTTAATAAACCTCATGGACCTGGTAAGAAAACAACACTTTAGCAACAAAAAAGTTCATTTGCTCCGACAGTTGATTCAGAGTGAAGTATTGATAGTGTATATAGATTGCAATAATCTGTAAAAAAATTACAAATTATTAGATATGTAGGCTGCATCATAAATTGACAGAACTGAATCGTATCAAATTTAATATTTATACTGAGCCTTTTTGGCCTTTAATTAGATGAATTTGTCTGGGTTTTTTTTAAAAAAATTGGAAATAAATTTATTTTAATCGATTGGTACATATATGGGGAAAATGAATTCTTAGTCTTCATTTGTAAAGGTCAGAATAAATTGCTCTTATCATAATTTCGAACCATATGATAAAGCAGTCATTTCACTCCAGGATAATTTTAATCTATTTCAAAGTAATGCTTACGAATGCATAAAAGTTGGTCAAAAATCACCATGCTACAATTAAGTATAATATTTTTATATCCCTAATTTTTCCTAACTTTTTTAGCTATATATTCTAAATTGCTTTCAAAATAGTCACCAATCTGAAATCTATCATTTGGCCCATATCAAGATATATCATTCTATCGATCACAGGGAAATATTTTATTATAGGTAAAATTAAAAAGAAGAATTATTTGAAAATCACAGAATCCTAAATTTATCATATTTTCGTTTTATTATCGCTTTTTTATATTTATAAACTTTTCAAATAATCCTGTTAAAATAATCGACAAAACAATTAGAATATTTCAACCATAATTATTTTAAATTATAAGACAAAATTTTTAAATATTGCCAAGAATCCTTATTTACCATCTCTTAAGGCAGAGAATTTCACCTATTTCTAAAAAATTAAGAGAGATGATGAAAAACTTCAGAAAAAAAAATAACAAAGATGGAAAAAGGAGACTCTATAAAACAGCAAATCTCGATTATAAAACACTGAACTACATTTCATAAAAATTACGTTATCTCATCGGAAGTATCTAAAAACAGAATATAAATCGAATTTTATAAAAAAAATTCATACTTTTTCAAAATTCTGCAACGTTTTTGTTATTTTTAAAAATGTTTTTTAAATTCTTGATCACTTTTTAATTTAAGTAATTTTTTTAAATTTCTTTTATCATTGAACTTTTCTTTAAACTCAATTTTAGAAAATCTTTTTCTAAAGTTAAGTTTAAAAAGAAGCTAATGAAACGTCAGAATTATTTAAAATTTTTTACTTTTATACTGTTTATGATATCTTCAAATTTTTATTTACATATTTATGCATATTTTATCTATTATTTATATACTTTATATTCATCTGTCTATTTTATGTATTATTTATATATTAACTATATCGTACACTTAAAGTTCTGAAAAAGATCAACGTGTGAGGTATTTTTCTTCTTCCTGGTATTATTCTATCAAAATTTAACAATTTCTTAGAAAATACTTGTCACATTGTTGCTATTCAATCTTTAACATAAGCTTTTTGGGTATTCCATTATTCAGTTTTAATTTTAAAAAATACAATACTATAAATATTTTCAAATTTTTCTCTAATTTTAAGCAATTTTCTGAGATGTGAGTTTTAGTGAAATAATAGTTGTTTTACCTTTGTAATTTATTGAATAAAGTCCAAATGTTTGCTTTATTCCCTTTTTTCATATCTTTGTAATACTACAAAAATAAGCAAAACAATGCTAATTTCTGATTCATTTCATATAAACTATTGAAATTCAAACATAGATGTGAATGGTGATGAAATTTTATTCCACAATTAAAAACAATCATGAAAGTTAAAGGGTCGTTTTTTTTTATTAAACTGCAATCCAGATATGCAAAATTATTGAAGAATAGTTTATACTAGACAAATCAATAAAATAAAGAATTTGTTTGATTGAGTAGAGATTCTTTAGAGATATCCTTTATTATTATATAGAGAAGAGGGTTTTCTTAGTACCGTTATTTAATATTCCTATATTATTTCTGTTGAAGCAAACAAGGAAAATTCAATTTCTTACAAATAAAACAGTTGAATTATAAAATTAACAATATCTTGTACATTTCTGTGGGTGAACAGACTCCAAACAATTGATACCCATAGCTTGTATAACTGTGGTCACACAAACACAAAATTAGTATCAATATTAATGGCTTAAAAGGAATTAAAATTTGATGTTAAGGACCAAATATCAATTAACTTAACATTATTGTTCATTAACTTCCAGAAGGGAATTTTTTCATTGGCAATGCTCTTTCCCACACAATTGATTTTTCATAAAATTAGTCTAGATGTCAAATGGTGAAAACTTCTTGTCTGAATAAATGCAGTTTTAAAAATAGTTACCCAGCGAGTTTAAATGCAAACCTCCACAGTTTTACGATAAATGTTCTCATTAATTCTTCTCAAATATATTTGTTTTAAAGAGATGAATAATTCTCCTTCTATAATTCTCAAAGTTCGAAACAATAGAAGAAAGAAACATTACATTGTATCATTATCGAACTATTATTGCCATCATAGTAAGATTTTAGAAATTAATTAATGATGGTGATTAAAGTAATTAATCATTTATTATCATAATTTAGTTACTTAGAGTTATTAATACTGGTCCATTTTTCCTCGATGAGAATTTTGAAAATAATTAAGAATTAATATTTTTTATATTATTGTTTTTCCCAATGTGTGCGCAATACTTTTATTGACAAGATTATTTATATTAAATTAGTATTAGGCGTAGATTTTGTAATGATTGTACATAAAAATTATACTTTCGAATTACTTTATAGAAAAATAATTGATTCGAATTAGGAATTTTGCTTATTACTGTTTGTCGCCTTACTTCGTGTACATTAATTATTATTCCAACCTGATTCACAGAACAGGAAGTGTTTTTCAAATACACAGATTTTGATTCTATATTATTTACAAAAGGTAAGGTCAGACATTCATTGAAGAGTTCTTTGACTTAGTAATTATGTATCATTGAGAAAAATGAAATTTAAGTCAGAAAAAAAATCATTTTTAAAAATTATTGAAAGTATCTGCAAGTAAAAATTTACGAACTTTGTTTCAGCCTTACATGCAACTTAAGCGTGCAGTGGCCTCTACGTTATACGATTCCCATTAAAGTCTTGTTTTCACTCTAGAACGTACTTAGCGTTCACTTTCCTTGTCTGAGATCTTTTGTAATCGTATTTTTCTGTTAGAGAACTTCGTATTCAAACGATTAAAAATAAACGTCCTTCACTATTCAGTGAGAGAGTATCGAATTTGAGTGCTAGTTAGTTTTTATTTAGCATGGCAGACAATATGCGGATTGAACTGAAGAATAATTAAGAATATACATAGAGTGCGTGAAGAGTCAACTACTAGACGGAATCAAAATATTTAATGTTATTAATTTACATAGTATTGAAGTTTTAAAATTAATTTTTTGTGTAACACTTTAAAGCAATTTTATTCTTGAAAAGATATCGTGGTTATTAACAAATAAAATAAATAATAAATTTGCTAAACATAAATAGCGCACTTGTAACAAAAAAACTATAAAACAATGTATTGAGATGTTAAGAAAATGAATGCTAGTTGTATCATATCTAAGAAAGTATTGAAACTTCAATGGAATATATTACAATATTTTTAACCACGTTTAAAGTATTGAAATATTCTAAATTTAATTTCTTTAAAAAGTGAGATTGGTTCCCTTTTACAAATAAATAATGAGTTCTAAAAAACTGTGAGCCTAGTAATATTATTTTTATTACTAGTAAAACTTAATAAATTTTGAAAAAAATAATACTTTTACAAGTAAATGTATCTTAGAGGATAGAAAAAAATTGTAATATTCATAATCTGTGACCCCAAATAAAATATTTAAAGTGGCAAAGTAAAATTCTAAATATAAAGAAATTAGGTAATAATATAAATTTATTGTAAATAAAGGAAGCCATTACTGAATTTAAATTCCCCTTCTTATTTTACTGATAATTTATCAAACAATTATTTAGAAATACCACTTCATTTTTCTTTTAATCCATACATTTTCATATTATTACTTCGATGAACGAAACATCACAACCCATTAGATAAATACGAACAAAATTTCTCCAAAATTGAAATTTTTTTCATAGCAATTATGTTACTCTCAAATATGATATTGCTAATGACCGAAAATTATCAATTAACACATTAGTGCTGTTGATAGTAAATGTTATAAAATCGTGAAACATACCTGAATGAAGTAAAATAAGCGATAAGAGCAGCTTTGCTGCATATCTAAGACTTACGATTCTGAACACATTTGAGAACAAAAGTCAGAACGGATGTTCTGGCAACACTGGTGAAACGAAACACAAATCATGTGTAATGGCAGGTGTTGCCATCTGCCACCACCGCTGTTCAGTTGAGCATCATTTGTGTTCCGTGGAAGACTTGTTTCACAAACTTTTATTTCGCGTGTTCGTTTTTAACTTAGAACAGGAAAATGAAGGAACAGAAGATCAATTTAAAGTTTTGTTTTAAGCTTGGCAAGACACCGGAAGAAACTTATGTGATGCTGGTACGTGCTTATGAAGATCAAGCACTTTCCATAAGGTGTGTGCACGAGTGTTTCGCCCATTATCGAGAAGACCGGGAAAGTGTTTCTGACAAACTCCATAGTGCAAGACCGGTGACCACTCTCAGTGACGAAAACATTGAGAAAGTGAGTAAATTAATAACGAAAGATCGTCGAAAAGCTGTACGAATAATAGCTGATGAACTGCAGATTAACCGTGAACCCGTGCGACAAATCATTACCCGGAATTTAGGGATGATAAAAATGTGTTGTGTCGTCTTGAGCCACACCACTTGACTGACGGTCAGAAGTAGGCACGTTTAGAGGCTTCACAGGATTTTTTCGAAACGGTGGATGCGACACCAAATTTCTTGAACTGTGTTGTCACTGAGGATAAATCCTGGTGTTTCGGGTACGAGTCTGAAACGAAACGGCAAAGCATTGAATGGCATTCTCCAGCATCACTTCGTCGGAAAAGGTCAGAGCAGAAAAATCACGCATCAAAACGATGCTCATCATCTTTTCCAACAGTCAAAGTATTATCCACAAGGAATTTCTACCTGAGAGAACGACGATGAATGCTGCAAGGAACATTGAAATTTTGACCTGTTTCATGAAACATCTACACAGGGTACGCTCCCAGTACACACAAGAAGGTTCATGGTTTTTTTGTCCACGACAATGCTCGCCCTCACAAAGACAATATCATCAAACAGTTCCTGGAAAAAAAGGAAGGGGGGGGGTGCAAATTGAGCACCCGTCTTACTCGTCAGATCTCAACACTCCAGACTTCTTCCTATTCCCACGACTCAAACTCGCTTTGAAAGGAAAGAGATTTGACTATATTTCTGACATCCAACGAAACGTGACAAAGCTTTTGAACTCCATCCTAAAAGAAGACTTTTTGCAAAGTTTCCAGGACATGTATAGCAGATCCAAGCGATGCATAGCTATGGGAGGTGCTTATTTCGAAGGTCAGTAAGGTAACTTTCGTTAATATTTCATCTACGTAAATGATACAGGACTATTCATCGAACTTCATTGTCAGAGATTGTATTATAAAGACTTCACATTTGAGGATATTCTTACATCCTTTTCCAATTAAAAATAAACATCAGTGTCTCGAAAGAAAGCAATGAAATGAGTCACCAGTCTTGAATTTTAATACAATAAAAAATACCTTATAGTCAATTTTTGAAATTTTTTCACCAATTAATTACATTCTGGAATTTTATCAACGTCAAATCTTCAGACACTATATTATTGCCCTTCGGAAGTTTTTAAAAATTGATTACTAAAAATGCTTTTCTTTTAAATTTATATTTAAAAAGAATCTTAAAATCTTTAATCAAAATTTTCAAAAATTTATCTGTTTTTACCACTCATAACTAACATGTAAAGTAAATTAAAATTTAACTTACCAAGCCATCACAAGTCGAGAGTGCCACATGAGAATCTGTTATATTGTCCACAATGTAGCCACGGAAAAAGCAATGTTCTTGGTGATGCCTGGAGGGTGCAATGCGAGATATCTTGCCTTTTCTCTCCACTACCATGCCAGGACCCACCAATTTGACATTCGGCCTCAATTTCAAGAGAGTCTGTAGGCCATCTATGTGCACCATGTAATGTACGGGCTCATCATGTACGGATCTTCGATACCGTCCGTTTTGGATATGTTTTGTATAATGTTTGACATCGTATGATAAGAAGTGTCCATCTGACGTCACTTTTGTAGGTTTTACTAAATCGAAATTTGTGACTTCTTGAGAGAAGAATTCAGCTAGAATAGAAAAACAACAGCATGAAATATGATTTTTCAAGTTTTCAATTAAATATAAAGATATCTCTCTCTTTACACATGTACTTTTATTTATACAACACACACACATACGCACATATATACAGTCTTCTACTTTTACTTTGCATCTTTAGATTTATAGCAATTAAGTATATTATTATTGATTTTATACACACACACACACACACATATATATATATATATAGATATATATATGGAGAGAGATAGAGACAAAAGAATTAAGAAATTGTTAAGAAATATTAGGTTGGGGAAAAAGAAATCCATTATTTTTACGTGAACTTCAAAACTTTATTTAACATATTTCGGATTACCAATTTTGGTCAAATATGCACCATTTTGTTCTACAATCTGTTGCCATTTTAAAGGTAATTTCAATAATGCCTCTCTCATATAAGTCTTGGTCCCTATTGGGGAAAGACTCTGGTAATCGGCAATCTTCTCTTGTGTGATGTCAATTTCTTATCACCAAGGAAGTTTTGCAATGCAAGAAAAACACTAAATTCGGATCTCTACTGTCAACAATTGGACCGTTTTAGATAGCAATTGACCAGAAACGGCAAGAATTGGCCAAAAAGGAGAGGTGTTGTGTTCCATCAAGACAACACCAGGCCACACTCATCTATAGAAACTCCCAGAAACTCCGAGAGCTCGGTTAGGAAATTTTGATGCATCAACCATATAGTCCAAACCTGGCACCAAGTGATTACCATGTTTTTCTTGCATTTCAAAACTTCCTTGGTGATAAGAAATTGACATCACAAGAGAAGATTGTGAAAACTGATTACCAGAGTCTTTCGCCAATAGGGACCAAGACTTATATGAGAAAGGCATTATGAAACTACCTTTAAAATGGCAACAGATTATAGAACAAAATGGTGCATATTTGACCAAAATTAGTAATCCGAAACATGTTAAATAAAGTTATGAAGTTCACGTAAAAATATGGATTTCTTTTTCCCCAACCAAATATATCAATATCAAAATAACAAACTGTGAAATTATGTATAAAAGTAAAATCAAGCAAAAGAAGAATGGAGCTTAGAAAATTAAAAAGAGATTTCAAGCTTAGGACCAAACATGAGGTATATATAGAGAGAATTTCTCTTCTTCAAAAGTTAATAGCTTTATCTGGAAACATTTAATTTTTCAAAATTTCAAAGCCCTACATAAATCATTTACAGTTTAAAATAAAAGAATTATTATAAAAATTAGAGCATTAAAAAAAATAATTGAACGTTACCAAAATGTTTTCATGTTCAGTTTTAGTTCGCTGCAATTTGGAATTGATGACTTTGGGTAAACTATGTGTGTGTGACAGTAGAAAGAAAAAATACAATGTTTTTAATAAGACCTGCGTTTTCAAACTGTGAATTCCTCTATAGAAATTTATTATTCCGTTATAATCATATTTAAACAATTTGAACACTTATTAAGGCATTTTTAAAGGTTATTTCATCAATTTTTTTAGTACATTTGAAGTGCAAAAGATTACAAATGCTTCCTTTATTTCATAAAATTGTGTTCCCTTTAGAATTCATTTATCATGTCTGTGTTCATAGTGTAATTTCTTATAAGTATACATATTAAAGGAAAAAACTGATATTTTTTAAGAATTAGCAAATTAAAATGAATTTTAAACTTTTAAAACTATCAAAATTATCTGATTATCTCCATTCGTCAACATTTTAATTATTATCAAAATAAATCAGCATTATTGAATCTAGCAATGTCTTGCTCATAATGGAAGAAATCTCATTCCGATGCAATTAATTCGAAATAATTACTGATTAATTAGCTTTTTATTATTTGTATATAATAAAACGGGAATAAATATACTATTATATAAAATACTAATTTGAAATATCGCTCGCGCTTATTTCTTTAAAAAGCTTATTGAAAGAAGTAGGAAATGTCTTGTTTATAATGGAAGAAATCTAATTCCGATGCAATTAATTCGAAATAGTTACTGATTAATTAGCTTTCTATTGCTTTTAATATAATAAAATGGGAATAAATATACTATTATATAAAATACTAATTTGAAATACAAGGACTGTTTTTTAAGTAAAAAAAAGGTCCGTTTTTTTTTTAAAAAATAACAATATTTTGTTTCAAAAAACCTTTATTTTAGGATTGTACATACTTTTGCCTATTTTTCTACATAGTTGCCGAGTTTATTAATGCACTTGTCATACCTTAGAACTAAGTTTTGAAAATACTCTTCAAAGAAGTCTGCCGCCTGGTCGGACAGCCAAGAGTTCACGGCCGCTTTCACTTCTTAACGGCGTGGCATGCTGTCAAAAGATGTTTTGCTCCTCTACGATAACGTAAGGCCTTATACTTCTCGAACGACTCGGAACGTAATCGAATCTTTTGGCTGGGAGGTTTGGGACGAAGCACCATACAGCCTCAACCCTGCTCCTCTAACGATTTCCACCTTTTCAGGTACCACAAACACAGTCTTCGTGGGATGTGCTTCAGTGACAACGAAGAAGTGAAAGTGACCGTGAATTCTTGGCTGTCTGATCAGGTGGCAGACTTCTTTGAAGAGGATTTTTGAAAACTTTGTTCTAAAATATGACAAGTGCATAAATAAACTCGCCAACTATGCAGAAAGATATGCAAAAGTATGTACAATCCTAAAATAAAGGTTTTTTGAAACAAAATATTTTTGTTATTTTTTTTAAAAAACAAACGGAGCTTACTTAAAAAACAGCCCTTGTATCAATCGCTTATTACTTTAAAAAGCTTATTGAAAGAAGTAGGAAATGGCTTTGATGTTTATTGAAAAAGTACACACAAAAAATTTTAGGTACAGTGATTTACAATTAATACAATTTTTTACAATTACGAGCTCAGTGCGCATTAATTATCGAATTCACAATATTAGAATAATGAAAATAAAGAGCTCATACAAAGTTGTTTGAGATTTGTAATTGTTTCATTAGAAATAAATGCTTCAGAATTTTTAAAGTATGATATCCTACTATGCATGATTTGCATGTGAAAAGAATATTTTAAAAATTTGTATTGTATTGTTAAGTTTTTAAGCAAAGTTTTATCTGAAAATTAAAAAAATTAAATAATTATCACAGTGGTTAAAAAAAATTAGAATAACGTGCAAAAAATTTCACACTTCATGTAAATGAAAAATTTATGAAGAGGTCATCTCCTTATGCTTTTTTCTTTTTCCCGAGTTTTATCCATTAAAGCTGAATCCAGAAAAGTGTTTTACCATTGAGCCTCAACATATTCTCCATGGACTTAGATCCGGCAAAATTGTTGACTGAGATAGTTTGATTTTATTCTTTTTAAGCTAACAATGGTGACCTTTGACGAGTAGCAAGATGTAGAATCTTGCTGGAAGATAGTCATCCTGAAATAGATCTTCTGTTAATGGAATCCTAAAACGGAGGATGGAATCGTAATTACTTTCTTGTATACTTAAAATTTATCCTTCTTGTCAAGATATACTTTTTTCCTAGCACTCATGCTCATCTAGTGTTGTACTTCACCGTGTGTTTTAAACAATCTGTAGTAAAAGTTCCTTGATTATCACGAAAAAAATAATTACCTTAGTGAATGTTATAAACGTAAAACATCAATTCACATCTGAAAAGGGCTATTTTTTTATCCTGAATACTCCATAAAACTTTTATACATGGAGGTTCGTCGATGCAATTCCAGTGATGTTTCCCATGATATTCCTGTAACGTCCCCGTAATGTTTCGCTTTCTTTAATGGACCTTTGGGCTTTCATTTCAATGGGATAATGCTTGGTTGCCCTTCGCGCTTCTTTCTACAACTTATCATCATATTTCTTTAACACTTCTCCATCCGTCATGATCACCGGATTTCTCCCCAATAGAGACTGTTTGGACTGTGATGAGCTTAAGTCTACGATCGTCTCTGGATCACGATGATCAAACTGGGAAATCGTGATCGAAAATCAAACTAGATCGTGAATGAAAAACAAAGCTGAAAGAGGGCACCAACTTTACGTGTCAGTGTCCAGTCCGATAACCGGCCAGAAATAAGTCAATTTATGGAGAATAAGTTGATTTATTCTTTATTTGTAGCTGTAGTTTCTAAATTAAACATTTAACTTCTATGATACTGTTAGTGTTTCGTTTTCAAACATTTACCAATTTTCGTCTCATTCGGACAAATGCTTCGTAGTACATCGCTTTTATGTTGCAAACTGTATAATTCACAAATAAGTTTTCTTAGTTTCCATATAATTGCAGTTAGGAAATTTTTCTTCTTTACATATATTTTCTATTTTTTTAAGAGAACAGGTATGCTGATTTGCTTGTTTTAATCAAATGTTAAATTAAAACTCCTTTTTCAGTGTATATTCTGTGTTAAAAAAAATATTTAAATAAAGTAAATAGAATTTGAAATAAGTAAGCCACTTTAAAATCCTACTCTGGAATGAATGAAAAAAATTAAGAGGTGTTGGGGATACAAATTAGAGACTTTAAAGTTTAGCATATAACTAGGATTTTTCATTTAACAACTGTATTATTTCAAAGAAACTACGTTCCCTTCAAAGATTAAAAATGTATTTCTAGCTGTAGTTTAAAATAAAACTAAATACTTAGTTTATTTTATTCATAAAAGTTGTTTTTTCAATTTCTGCTTTTATATAGCGATATATATAAATTGTGTTCAAAAACATTTTAGCGCTAAAATGTTGAATTTAAATACTTGATATCAATAATATTTCTAAAATTTCAGACGTAATGAAGTACTGTAAAAAAGGTAAAATTAAATCTCGCGGGGTATATCATATTGTAAGTAAGGAAGTGTAAGCATATTAAACGTTTACAGTAAGTTTTCCTCGGGTTAGTGTGGGCGACAAATTTTAGTATTCCGGAGAAAACTGCTCTGATAAAATTTTCAGATAAAGCAGTAAGGCTGCCCTTTGATAGTTTGAACAGAAGCAGAATTGTACAGTGAGTCCAAAAGCGATTTTAAAAGCTACACAGGAAACCAAAATGTGTCGGAAGGGTCGTAATTAAAAATAATAGTTAAAACTCTGCTCTCTTCCTTTGCTGTTTTTATTGCCATTGAAGTAAGAAACTGTTTCTGCGGTGCAATTAGTATTATAACTATTAGCAGGAAGTCGAACAGAATTTGGAACTGTATAACATAGAAGATGCTGGTAAACTGAACGTCACTTTCATGAATATAAAGTACTGTTTGGGTTGATGTTCCCGGACTATAGATGACTGAAAAACTGTTCGTCAGAATGATGAGTCACGTTTTTCTTTCCAATTCTATGAACGTGTTTAGATTAAGAGATAAGCCAATTTTAGTGAGACGGTATTTCTCGAACTGTTAAATTCGACGAACTTGTAATAATGTTTGGCTTGGTAAGGAATTGTTATGCGGGAACAGAGCTCTTTTTGTTGTCTATTCTAGAAAAAAAAACAAGAAATTCAGAAGTATATCATGACTTCCTGGACGTTTAGATACTGCCAAAAAGAGTCTTTGTATCTCGAAACAAGATCGAACCAAGTAGCATCCACACAAAGAACGTAAGATTGGTTCCTTTAAAAAAGATAAATAAATATTTAGTTTGGCTTTCCTGTGTGTGTGCATTTAAATTTTTATTCTCAGTGTGTGTGAGTAAGAATATTAACGTCACACTGATTAGCAACACGAGGGCTTTTGGCGACGGTCCGCGTAAATTTGAACGATGGTCACGTGACGCGGACGACACCTGAGCTGGCACCCCTCTCCTAACTACCCCACCACACCAAAGGGAGGACGTTTGAGCTCTCGACAGATTTAAAGTGCATCGCTCCCCTACACGGCGGGTCTTTAGTGGTACTAGGATCGAACTCAGGACATGCTAGCCATGATACGATGCCTAGACCACTCGGCTACCGCGGCCACTTTTTATTCTCAGAGAATCTATTTAAGCTGATTTTAAATAATTAATATGAATATATTAAATAATATTAAATAATATATATATATTAAATAATCAAGAAATGAATGCAATATTAAGGGTCACATTTATTTCACTATAGAATGGTTAATCACTTTAAATATTTTTGGAAATTAAAATACATCGCATGCATATCAAATGTAGATGTCAAATAAAATACAATAGTATCAATCTTTCTAATATTCACTTTAACATATCCATTTATTACGCAGAAGTTATGTCTAAAAAAATTAACTATTTACATGCAGACAACAACGGGTTCTACAGATACACCAAAATAGCTTCAAAAATCAGGTACATTCAGAATTATGTTTTGTGTGTTCACAAGTGCCTATCATTGTAAAAAAACTCGTTAAATGTCAAATGTTAAAATATCAAATGACAATAATTTAAATGGGACATTTTTAATATAGTTTAAACATAATAGTGGTGAAAATATGCTTCACAATGCCGAGAGCTTTTAAGCAAACAGTAAAACCCTCATTCATTCTCCTACGTTTGTAACTACGGTAAAAGCTGATAAAATGTCAGGAAATTGCAAATTCATATGGAAAGCTTGGTTTTTTTTATATGTAGTTTTTCTCGTCGTCTTCGCTCTCTATTTTCTTAGACATCCTAATGATAAAAATACCATAGTTTAAAATATGAAATAGTATTAGAGTTACAAACATCTTAGAGGTGTCACTGTAATTTCTTAATTCAAAATTACGTTATCCGTCATTTTTAGCAACTATGCAGCGATAATTTTTTAAATACAACATTCTTCTTTGAGGGAGGAAAAACACTGATATTATTTTTCAAAAATTTAAATTATTAATTCAGCAATTTTTTTAATTTTAAATATGTTATAATCTATCAGTTTTAAAAAGTTAATATTTATGCAAATAATTTATTGAACAACAACAAAAATTATTAAAATAAGGATTTCAAGGTTAATAATCTTTAACATCATAAATATAAAATTATTTCCCCCTTCCCTTTTTTTTTCTTCTATACGGATCAGCAGGGATCAAACTCTAATTTATTCATGAAAACATATCTTTCTTTTAAACTATTACTATATTTTTTCTCTGAACTATTTTTTACAATAAATCCTCTGTATGTTTTCCCCAGGGTACCACTAATCTTCTCAGAGTAATCGTAACCTGATGGAATTCCTGGTAGAATTACTTATCTTTCAACGCCTCTGAACAAACGTGGCGCTTATCTTTTAGGAAGGAGTGTGAGTAAGCTTAAAACACAGCTCAGATACTTGCGCAGGAAATGTCAGATATAGATCTCTCTTTTTCTCTATATACCTATGTATGTATCTTTCATCTATACGTTTTAACGTTTCTTGAGTACACTTGTGCCATATTAATGAATTTTAGTAATAATGTACACGTATGTTTGAGAACTCAGTAGGCGTTCGCTTATTAGATTCTGTCTAAGCTTTCAGTAATGATTTTTTATATACCGAGAGACACGTGGAATATGGAAGACACGTGCAGTTGCTTCATCAAATGTAGGATACCAAATGAAGCCTTGATATCTCGCTATATATTTTTCCAAATATAGAAATCTACTTGTTATTAGATTCAAAAAGAGTATTCTGACTAGTTGACTGAATTATTATTGCCATTTATTTAATTTGTGATGGTTCACTGAATTAATATACGTTGAATGAGCAATTTTTTTATTTTGATTACACAAAAAAAAAATAGATGATGAATACCAACAAATTATCTGGCTCTTTCTAAAAGCATAGGTTCACGCGTTTTTCAATCATTTCGGAGCACCGTAAAATGGGTTCTCAAAATTAAATTAAAAAAATTAAAGATTTTTATAGTTGATATGAAAAAACATTGGTTAAAAATTGAAACATTTACTAAACAAATTTTAGCTATGTTCTAAAAATGATGTCTCCTGTTATAGTCCCAAAATAAGAATTAACAAAACTATTTAAATTTATATGTCTGACAATATAAAATTTCAACAAAATATAAATATTTACATGTATTACTATCGTAGTAGCTGACAATGTAACGCAAGCAATCAAGAAGCAATAGTACATAAGCATAACCCCAACACATATTTGTAAAAACCAAATTTCCATCAAAGCTATTTACTATTCATTCAAGTGCATAAAAAAATAATTTAAGAATAGATTATTTATTCATTTGTAAATAACATTTTTTATAATTAGTAAGAAATGTTTCAATATCTTCCATTTCAAATTCAATATGTTATACCACAGTAAAAACTCAACGTGTAGTCCTTTATACAAAAAAAAGTTTTCTTTATATCTGCACAATCGTTAAATAATCGCATTTTTTAATATTTTGTGCAATAGTTGTACTTGTGCCTGTTCTGTACTTTAAAAACTATTTCATTTTACCAAAAGCATCACTCCTCATCCCTAGATCAGCTTAACAAATAATAGTAGAATCGAAGAGATAATTTAAGTCACTGTCATTAATGGGAAAAGACATTTTCAGCAAATATTTCATTCCTGAAATTTACGATCAAGACAAGTGCAATCATTGAAAAAACCATTTAACACACACACACACAAGTATAACTCTTTCTCCTTTATACAACTCAAAGGTATTTAATAAAATCAGGCTTCAAGTTTACGAAACTATTGCCTATGAAGCTTTCATATAAGTGTCAGCTGGACATCATGAAGCAGAAATAGAAATATAAGAAATTATAGACTTTTTTATTTGTATATATACGTATATATATATATATCGTATATCGGCCGATAGCTTTTCAGTTCGAAAATATAAAATCCATTAAGCAATTCGCTTTGTCTTTTTAAATTTATTTTATTGTGTTCTATCTTTTAATTTATCCAACTAACCTACTTTCATTTTCCGAAATTTATACATTTATAACAAATTGAAACCAAGCGCATTGTCTGTTTCTTTCTATTTATGATTCCTCTTTCAGCAACAAAAAGGAGAATTTAAAGAAGAGATAACAGATACTAAAGGAGATGTTGACAGTGAGATTAATTATGTAAAGTTAAGTCGTGTGTAAGAGTAAGTACGTCGACAAATATTGACGCTTCTAATGATTAGTCAGGGTTAGACTGGTTGGATTTACTTGCACAGTGAAAATCATGTTCTAAGCAACTAAATAGAAATTATACGTAATTAAGGTAGAAAAGCATTGACTAGCTCGGGCTTAGACACCAATTTAACTTAGCCGCTAATTACATCTTGTCATTTTATTTCCTTTTGTTAAAATAAGTTGTCTTCTTTCCTTAAAAAGAACTTAAATTTTGTTTTTTGTTCTCAAGCTGTGACTTATAAATACTTGGTTCAATGATCATTGATACAATTGTCAAATTTATATAATCATTATTTGACGTAGAAAGATATTTCCCAAAGCATATTCTTTTTATCATTCTTACAAGACTGCTAATTGAACATTTGGATTTACATTGGTGGTTGTTTTTGTACGTTTTTAATCTGACTACATTTCAGGCTTTTATTAACCACCTGACGATTCCTTCCAAATTTTCACTGACTGGTTTAATCTTTGTCTGGGCCTTTTTTTATCCTTTGGAAATATTTATATCCCTCTGATGCTCTTCTCAGCTGCATATCGTAGTAAATTATTAATTCTAAGTTTTTGGTTCCACATTCAAATATTTGTTCCAACATTCTTTTAATTTCTGAAATTCAATAATTCTAGGAATACAATTATTTCGTAAGAAATTTAGGATTGTGCAAACAATCTGATAAATAATTTTGATAATTTTTGAAGTAATTAAATGGGCTAGTTTAAGGTATTCTTTCTTTTCTTCAGAAAAGATATGACTTCCCCTGACGTTATAGGCATTGCTTTATGAAATTTTTATTTACTGTTAAAAAAGTTATTCAGTAGTCTTAATTAATAGTATATTTCTAAAATAAAAAAAAAATTGGCAGTTATAGAGACTGCCGATAGAAGTGAAAACTTAGAACTTATAGTATTAAAATTTGAAATTTCATAATGTTTGAATTAAAATTATCAACATCAATCTGGTTTTCACATCTATTGACACTCTGAGCAACAACTAAATGCATGTTTATATGGTTTTTTATTATTCAAACATATTACGGGCTGTACAAGATCATGACAAAATATAAATACAATTCAATTGAAATAACAATTAATATACAATCATATAATTTATGTATGGTATTTGTATTTACTTAAATTTCAATGTACTTGGTTTTTAACATTATTTTAATTGTTTGCATCACTATCATCATTAATTTCAACAATACTTAGACTTTTTGTACTTTCAGTTATTTCATTTTGTTCTAAAAATATGCAACAGGTTTATGGTAACTAAAGTAAGAAAGGAAAATGTTTGATTCAAATTTATCTAAAGTATCGCGTAAAAACCGCATCGATCGTCGTTTTATATTTTGTAGTACTGAGTTTTCGATCATTGGGCATATTTAGATTAAGTGTTTCATTTAGAAAATCAATTAGTGGCAGAAATTTATCATCTGCAAAGTTAATATTGAAGTCTCCACTTAAAATCATAGGTACATTATCATATTTTTCGCCAAATCTTTTTTCGAGTATTTCAGAACCTTCTTTTGAAAAAATAATCAAATTTTCGAATAAAAATTGTTGAATCTGTCTCATAGATTTTATAGGCGAAATATAAACGGCAACCATTAATATGTATTACCCATCCTCGGAATCGCAACGAGCAATACACAGTATACATATACACATTGAACTTTTCACTAAATCCATTCAATTTCACTTATAAGATCTACACAGCACTATACGTCGGCTGTATAGCTACAGATATACTGCTATAAGCATGTCAGTGATGCGAACGCACGAGATTTCACCCATCCAAAAAGTGTCTAAGGAGAACAGGACACTGCGCATGCGCCAATCAGAGCATGTCGGTGACGCGAACCCATCAGATTTTCCCCTACCAAAAAGTGCCTAACGCCGCTAAAGAAGTTTTCACTTCAAAAATACTGGAACAAAAGGAAATGTGGAATTATTTCAAAGTTAACAGCTATTTGTAGAAATGAATTTACCTGAAAACAGTATTAGCAATGTACAATAAATAAGTCATTTACTTTCATTGTGAAATTAACCATTCGTTAGCAAAAATTTCAAGTTTTAATTATTAGATTTACTTACCATAAAATCCAGCGTATAACGCGCACTTTGAACCCAAAAAATAAGATCGAAAAATAAAAAAATTGCCTCTCGAAAGTATAGATGCGCGTTATACGGCGGTGCGCATTATACGCCGGATTTCACGGTATTTGCTTTTTATTCAAACTCTTTATGCAAAAGCAAATATTCTACCAATTTTCAATATTTAATTATTCCGTAAAGCAATTATCTATGTAACATTAATTTAATTAAAGTTTCAAGGTTACAAATCAAAATATACTCAAGAACAATTATTTTAAATGTGAAATGTTGATACCTTATAATCATTATAGTGTGCATGATTTTGAATGCAAGCATGCAAAAGAGCATGCATTATGTTGTAAAGAAGCCATATGTTATTTTTCTCAATGGCGTTCGATTCCCGTTGTTATTGGTCAGTTGCGGTCAGTGCTTGTTGGGGATGTGAAGCTGGATTTGTGTTCCAATACCATTCCATACGTGCTCGATGGGAGAAAGATTTGATGTTCTCACCTACCGAGGCAACATGTCGATATTCTATACAGCACGTTGAGTGACAGAAGTCGCTTGGGGAAGAATCATCATCCTCAACCCAATCACCACTCTTTGAAGTACAAATTTACTGTCAATGCGCTTGGAACAACATCAAGAATATTTTGTGTCATTTAAAATTCCTGGTGTAATTCCAGTGTGCTTACGGCACTAACACAGAAACTGCTTTCAGCCGAACATTCCAAAAATATCGCCACTATGCTTTCTAGTGAGATCTAATTCAACATCACTAAAGTCACGCCAATGATTTTAACCTAATGGTATGAACTTTAGAGTGTCTGGATTAGAATTAACCCCCAAATAAGCAATTTTCTAAGATTCTCTGTGTAACTGTACACCAAAGAAGCTCGAATCTTTACTCCTGAGCAAAACAATATGCCATAGCCATGCGACAAATACGAAGGTATTCCCTCTCAGTAATTACCCTTATGCGGCCAGAACTTAATCTTTCTAAAATAATATCTTTCTTTGACTATTGCTGATAATAATAGTGTACCCCTACTAGATTTTTGTGCAGTGTAGGGTAAAGAGAAAATCCATCTTCTCATAAACATATTGCACGTCCTTGTACAAATTGAGTAAGCTGCTGATACTGCTTTATTCGTCTCCTGGAAGCATTATTGATTCAAATGTAATTCGGAATGCAAACGTAATTTACATGTTCATAGGGACGTTTCTACGTAGCACCACTCTTATTAGGCACGAAATTTAAATAAACGTCATATTTCAGTTGTGCAAACACGTCTTTCACAAATTTCGTTTACCTAGTATAACTTATTCTTGGTGTTGGTATTACATTATCCGAATCTTTAATACCAACTTGTCATAACAAGTTCATGAGAGTGTATATATAAATCACATAAGATGTTTTATGCAAATACCGAAATAAAAATATGACTGAATCTTTGACAAACCTTGTGCTTTATTATAAATACCCCAAGTTATTTTTTAAAATATTTCATTCATATTCTGTTTTGTCAATTAATTAAATTCCATAACTACAAATTCATTTAATTTCCTTAAAGTTTAAATATATTTATTTATAAAAGCAATTCGAGGAAACTTTTCGAAAAAATAAAGAATACAAAATATTTATAAAAATTCTATTGTTTGCTCTAAAATTGTCTTTTTTAAAAAATAATGTAATGCCTTTTTAAAAATGATAATATTTTGGAACATAAAATAAAGATTTATATTGGGGAGGTATCAAGATTTCGAGAATAAAGACCATACATTAGTAAGGAATTCAAATCTCGTCATTTCAGTGCTTTAATTTTGTATGTTAAAATGGAACTCAATATAGAACTAATTTGATATCGGAATGCTACACGACAAGCATCGCTTAATATTGAGTAACATAGAATCTAAGATGGCGGCCTAGCTGTAACAAATCGTCAGGAAAATAATTTTAAGGAATTGCTATTTCCTGACGAAAGTTTTTGAAATGCTGAAATAGCCTAGGTTTAAGTGAAATAAAAAGAAAGTGATACTTAAAAAATTTACTTACTTTTTTGTGGAGAACAACATGGAAAAAGATGAATTCCAGAATTTAAAAAAAATAGAATATTAGGAATTTAGAAATGCCGGAGAAAGAAGTAAAAATAATTAAAATAATAAAAATGCATTGATTTAAAAGATGAAATTTTTTTTTAAAAAAAACTAAAATTTCAAACCAAAAAAAAATTACTATCGGAAAAAATAATTATTGATTGAGGAATGTTATGAAAAGTTATAAATTCATTTCTACGAAATCTTAGCTAAAAAGAGAAACAAAAGTCATTTCTTTTAGAAAGCAAAATGGACTAATAATAGGAATTGGATCCGCTATAAATAAAATACAGCCGTCATATTCTTTAAAAAGAATATCCTGGTACTCACCAATAGTATTAGAAATATCCATATTCAAAAATAACACAAAATACTATAAAAAACTAAAGCAATAGTTTGAAGAAGGAATGCAATGAAAAAGGTTAAATTTTAAAATAAACCTAATCAAAATCGTCTGAATATAATAGGGTTACCACAAATAAAACCAATAAAAGTTTATAATATACGTCATTACCATGGCAACCACATTATATACTTTAGAAATGTCAAGGTAACCATATTATGTTTTCGCCCATCTTGGCGAGCATAAGCAACTTGGCGCATAGCACTCCGATATCATACTAGTACCCTTAATATTTATATTAATATATTAGAAAAATTCGTTTATGTTATGAACTACAAGAAACACACAAAAAAAAATTATTATAAGCGCTTACAGTATATAGGAATGTACTCATTTCAAAAGGAAATAATTCTCGAATTCTTGAGTAATTCGATTCCAAAACTCGCATTGCTCACATAATTTCTACATTAAAAAGATTTGTAAACCTATCACGAACACGGGTAAGCAACCAAATTTTAGTGACCTTGAATTAATACTGATTGAGAGCTTACCCAATTCACTGAACTGATTTTTTGCATTTTTTAGTTATGTTAAATTACAGGTAATAGCTACTGATGAAATTTTCACAGTATTTCATACATTTGGATACATTCAAATTTTTATATAATTACAGTAAAAAGAAGCTTTCGTTTACATAACAACGATCAAAATAACTAAATAATTAATTAATTATTTCTTTTAGAAATAAACAATAAAACTAAATGAAAAATACAAATTTAGTATTTGTAATGACTTAGAATGGAAGTTTTCTGCGTTGCTAATTTTTTTAATGGCTAATTGTATTGTAATTCTTTCCTTAAATCACGACGTATGGAGAAAATCAATGAATGATTTAATTTTTCAATCTTCATCTGTGATTATATTTTTATTCTACGATATCTTATAGAAGGATTGTTCTTTTTCATAGATGATTGTATGTTGCATAATTTATTTTTTCTTAAATTTTTAATTTAAACTGATTTTATCTTATTTTTTTATTGTTTATACTGATTTTGAGGGAATTGGAACCTTTGGTTAAAAGGAATCTGAACTGCAGCCCACGTAAATCATTTTTAAATCCACTGATGATCATAAAATTAATGCACTTTATTGGCATGTTAAAATAATTAACATCTTAAATCTAAAAAACTGGATTATTTATTGAAAAATTCAAAACGCTTACCTTGGAAAATATTTATTCAATATGTATTTTCTGTCGAAAATGTGTACGAAGTGCTCGAAATTTTTTTTTAAAAAAAATTACATGTATTGAGAGAGAAAATAAATCTGATATGTGTTTAGTTAAAATAATTGAAATAAAATAAAAATCGCCGTAATTAAATATATTCCATAAATATCACCTGCATATGAATTTAAATTAATCAACTCGAAAGAATATTCGATTTTATTTAATTGCCACTTTTTAATAGATAAATTTTTACATTGAAAGTAAACTCGATATTTTATTTCATCAATTATCGTTTGGTAGTAAATACACTCAGATATTTAAACAGCATCAAAATATGCGAATAATTGTTATTTATTATTATATAATTTTTAGGTTTTTTCTAGGAATACTGAAAATATATTTCGTGAACTGTAAAAATTATTTCGAACTGCTATAATTTCTTTTGGAGTTCTATAACATTTTTATTTATAATAAATAATCTAATAAAGTGTGAAACATATTTTCTAGTTTAAAATAATTAAATATGATAAATTCGTTTCTATCTTTTCAATTATTGCATATTTTTATTCAATCTTGCCATAGAATCATACTTTTTAGCTGAATTTTTTTATATTAGTTTTTAAAATATTTCTTTAAAGAAAAAAATTTAAACGTATACTACTGGAAGTTGAAACCTGGCAATATTATTGAAACGCATTTTTTCTCAAGAAAACATTATCGCTTGTTTGATTAAAATTTTAATTAAAAAAAATAATAAATTCAGAAATTTTATTCCGAATATTATAACAGTTATTATTATACAAATTATATAATACAAATAAAAGACAAATTCAATTAAGAAATTTTTTAATTTATTTAAATCTATAAAGTACAATATAGTTTCAGAAAAATCGTAAATTCTTCTTTCGTACTTCTCATCGCAGTTTGACAAAATATCTTAATAATTCAAATGGAATTAAATTTTGGTGTTAATAAATTCATTAATTTAACTAACGAAAAATAATTTCTAAAAGAGAATTTCTACATCATTGATGCCATTTTTTCACTTATTCTGATTTATCACTTTGAAATTATTCTAAATTTTAGATTTTGTAACATTCTAGATATAAATTTCTAAGTCATAGGGAGCCTATAATTTCTTAAAATTCAGAAATCTTATGACCTCTTCCTCCACACTCTGCAGATGATCTCTGCAGAAATCCTTTCAGGTACTTTGTTTTTTTAACAGTGAAAAATAACAAGACAAATATATCATGATAGTGCACGGGAAAAAAATTTCGGTTTAAGGCGGATTTTCTGACAGTCTTGACGGTTCGCATGTGACTCGCGGGCCGGAAAGCAAATTGCCCACCCCTGGCGTATGCCATTACTAAGACATTTTTCCTTAACATCAGATTTTATGATTATCTCTCTATGAAAAAGAAATAACCAAAAACAAATAACTAGATAAAAAATAATTTCTTAATAAAGATAATTCATCCTTTATATTAATACTAGCTTCATTCATTACTTATATCATGTAGTCTTACAGTTTAATTTCCTAATTTTAAAATATTGTTTCATCTGTTAACCTAATTTAACTATAAATGCAGGATATATAATAAACTTCTTTTTTAAATCATTTAATTCCATTTGGTTTGAACTCGTTTACGAAACATTTTTAAAGTAACATAGTGAAAGGTTTTCTATTTGTTACTTTGACACATAAGTTTAAAAAACATTCAATCATTAATTATAAAATTTCACTAAACTGGAAAACACTAACTGTAAAATTTCCTCTACATAATAATGAAGAGGTGTTATGTAGCCTAATAATTCAAAATGGCGTAGGTAGATTTTAACTACAAAGAATATAAATTGACTCTGAATAAAAAACTTTTGACCTCATTATACTTATATAGTTTTAATATTTCATTTACATTACACTTCTTAATGAAAACAAAAAATTTATAGTTTCATTTTAGATGTTACAAATTTTATTGCAAAAAAGGCAGTGCTGAAATCTTTATAGCAATGTCATATGAATACGGAATTTAAAACTGTTAATCAATGCTTTATTATATAAGGTGTGCCTCCTCAAATTTTTAATTGAATTTATTTTATTTAGGCTGCGTAATAATCAGTGCGACATTTTAACTTTCTTTCTAATTTGATACAAAATTTGAAAAATCGGAAAATTAAAAAGAAATTCTTTATATATAAAAGCTTCATCACATCATAATAATTGCACATTATTTAGCTTCTTATCTGTAAAAACTTCCACAATTTTCAGATCTGAAGATTGTAGCTTGTTCAACAAAAAACAATTTATTTTTCTAAAAAATAATGAAAACTCTGGATCATTTTTTCATGTTCGTAAGAAACTCAGAATTGAGTTTTATTTTCAAAATACGATAAGCCCTTAAAAGTCTAAAAATAAGAGACTGGAACACGTATGAATGTACACTAAGCTCAAAACAATTAAAGGATACTGAGGTTGTGGATGAATCTTGCGACTGGGGAATTATTTAGATGATCGATTCATAATCGACCGTCGTGGTACACTATATTTAAAAAAAAACTGACACATGTTTGGCAGGGAAAAAATGCATTTTATTGAGCATTTGGGTACGAAAGGAAAAAAACACAATTTGTGCCTATGAGAAAAAAACAAACAAAAGGGGGGTTTGCTTGAAAGAAAATCATTTTTAGTAGGAAATATGGTTTCCCTGGACGGACAGCAACCTTGAACACCGTTGAGGCATGGAGTCCATGAGTTTATTAATGAGGAGCTGGGCATTTTGTCCCCCTCCTCCAGAAGAACCATTTCTAAGAGAGTTGTGAGAGTAATAGGCTACCAGCAACTCATCTGCCTAGAATGTCCCAAACATGCTCTATTGGATTCATATCCGGAGAACACACTGGCCATTCCATTCGTATGATTTCTTCCTGGAAAAACAAATCATCCATCAAATTAGCACGATGTGGCCTGCTTTTGTCGTCCATTAACATGATGGCATCTCCAACTGCTGCAGCGAATGGGACTACATAGGTCTGAGGATTTCATCCCTATATCGGTAACCAGTCAGTGTTCCAATCTGAATGATGTGGAGATCGGGGCGCCCATCAATGCATATGACAAAATAGACCATGACTCCCCAGTCGTCAAATCTGACCCTTCCAAGCACGAACACAGGATTTTTCCTTGTGACACGTTTCCTCAGTGGCGTAACGGAAAATGATTGGGCCCCCCCCGCAAGGTCAGGTTCTTGGGGCCCCAAACCGGATCTTTATATATATATATATATATATACACTTGTGCCAGAAAAAGTCTACGTTCACCTACTGCTGCTTACATAAACAATAACAAAAAATTTAAAAACCGGAATTTGAATTTTTTTTTTTAAAATTATATTTTATTTAGTTTATTCCAAGTACTGAGAATTTTTTTCAAAGGTAAATTCGGTTTGTTTTCATAGTTTTTAAAATAAGGACAGGTTTGAAGTGATATTAACAAAAAATCAAGTAGAAAAAAAATCTGCGTTCACTGTTCAGTAGTAACTATAAAAATTATTTAAAAAGGATTATGAGTTATTTAATAGCTGTTTGGATAATCCTGTCTTTTGAAAACTTCCCGAAGTTGTTTCGGCATTGAATTAACAAGTTAAGTGGTTTCTTCAGAGCTTATCTTCTTTCATTCGTCCATAAGAACACTTTTCAGCATATCCTTGTGTTGACGAATCCTACGCTCCAGAAAATCCCGTTCTATAGGACTCAGACCAGGCGACAGCGGGGGCTTGTACAGTTGATTTGGGACATTATACAGGAGTCAAAGCTTCACAATCTCAGTGGTTTGCTTAGGATCTTTGTCGTGTTGGAAACAAAACGACACTCCAAGGCCGAGTTTGGTGACATTTTCTTTTAAATTGTTTTTTAGAAACATCGAAATCATATTCGTTCATAATTTATTTGAAAAACTCCAACTTCAACAATTGGAAATCTCTGTTAACCTATAACACCTGTTAATAAAAATTTCTAGAATCAAGAATATTCAAATAGTGAAAGCACACTTTTTCTGCGTACGATTTGTGTACTTTGCTACAAACCTCCCGTTATCTTGCGTAGTTTTAATTCAAAAATAACGAATTCTTGCATGCTCAATATATAAATAATAGTAAAATTAGAATTATTATTAGTAAAAGTAGAAATTTTATTCGAAAAAAATTATATTTCTGCAAAATTTTACTTTTTCTACATGATTTGTTATGGTTGAGCGCAACTTTTTCTAGCAAGTGTGTGTATATATATACAAAGGATTGCCAAACCATAACATAATGTACCTTTACACATCACGTAAAAATATTTGATATTAAACTTATAACTGAGTACAAAATCAACCGGGGTCTGAGAAAACGAAGTAAATAATGTACAACATTAGAGAGTACTTACAATATTTATTAAAATGGGAAATCTAACGACAGATAACCTTGTAACTAAATAAAAACGAACACTAAGAAAGACACGAACATTGTAAAATAATATTTTGGATTAGAAATTCTTACGAAAGGAAAAAGGTGTCACATACTTTATTTTTCGTTTCTGAATCCCGGGATGAGCTTGATCTAAAGTTCGATTATATTCTAGCATAAATACTGCTACTTTTAAGAAGGAGATTTTTTTGTATGATGCAAAATTGATTTCATGAAAAAAAGAACTAAAACTCTGATACATTCCATCATGCTTCATTTGATTGAATACTCATAAATCTAGACCAAAAATCATTTAAAACGGTCTCTATGCTTTTCCAAGTATAGTTATACTATTTTACTTGAAAAATGCATAACAGATGTACGTTATTTACGACTTCGCTAAATGAAAATGAAATACATGAGGGGGGGGGGACTAAAGACGCCAATAAGTTACGTTGCTACATCGTAAAAAGTAATTGAATTTTTATATCTTCCTATTTTGTTTCATTTGTTAGTAATTTAGGTTTAAACAGAAAACCCCCTAAAGAAAGTTATCTCTCGTCGCGGGGAAAACAGCAAATATAAAAAAAAAAATGTTTTTTGATTTGGTTATTGGATCAAAGATATCTAATTATCGTATTAAAGTTCTGTTTTGAATGGCGTTAGATAGCCAATTGGAAAATCCTTTAGAAATTCGATTTTAAAAAATGTAATGCGAATTTTCAGAAAATCTACAACAATGGCGTTAGCCAGGCTTTGCGCTCCCTAGAAGCCTTCCCCCCCCCGCAGTGCGGGGGTTGCGGGGGTGAACGTTACGCCACTGCGTTTCCTCCAGGATGAATATACGCCTATTATCAGGATGATCAGAGAAATGGAATTCATCAGAAAAAGAATATTGCGTCATTTATTTCTCCTCCCGTTCACATGCACTGCTGCCCACTCCCTGAGAGCATGACGGTACCTTGCTGTTAATATAACACATAACATTGGTCTTCAAGCATTCGAACTTACTGCGTGCAACCAGTTTTGGACAGTTTGACGAAATTGCCATGCCATTAGCCGAGCGAAGAATATTGAAGAAGAATGACATTCATATTTCGGTGTCTCTCCGAGACGTTAGTATTAAATATCAATCTTCATTGAACGTTGTTGCTCATCTACGACCTTGCCCTGGTCTTTGGTCTACATTACAAGTCTTCAAAAAAAAGTTTCTAGATCCTGGAAATCACACTGTGAAACTGTAATGACTTCTGCTACTTCGACTTGTATTTGTCCCCTCCCCCCCTCCTCTAACCAACTAAGAACTCTTAAAGCTTCTGATTCGGTTAAACAACTTCGTTCAGACATCACACTGATTGAAAACAACGCACTTACTGAATGTCGATCATTCTTTTTTGCATTATCTTTCGTTAAGTTGTAAGCCAAATTTCATTCGATGCCACTAAAAAGTCATTTTTGATGTCAAACTCAAAATTTGCCTATTCCAAAGTTTGAAAATGTGAAAAATTAGCATTTGGGATACCTTTTTCCATTTTCTACAAAAAAAAATTTCGTAAACCGTTACACCGTTTTTTTTTATGTAAGATCTACAATATCCTTTAATTATTTTGAGCAGTGTATTGAACATACAAAGATGTTTATTAGATGTTAGACATTAATCACACTCTATATAATGAATATTTCATATTCATTCCCTCTAGAAAGAGTAATTATCTGTATAATTCAGCTTAAAAAATTTCAATATATTAATTTTTTTTAGTTGGCTCAAAAAAAATTAACTGACTTTGAGAATTCTGATTTTGTTGAGTTATTTTGTGCAAGACCCAATTCCGACGTATTTTTGTATAAGTTGTCCGGGTGACAAGAAAATATGTAAGCTGACACATTTTTTAATGTTATTCTAATTTTAAAGACCCTTATGATATCATAAAATATATATTTGAATGTAAAATTTAAGTAATTTCAAAAAAATCTTCATAGATATACTGTCCCCTTAAGTTACAAAATTTAAAATAGTAGTGGCTATCTACGTAGACGTATCACATATGGTAAAGCTGGAGCTCTTCTGTATTTCCTGATTTCACTTTATTTTATAGATTTTATTTTTTTAGCTAGACCATGTTCATTTTCTGAAATAATTTTATGCAAATATTTTGAGAAATGAAGTGAACTGCATCAACTAGTTTTATAAATAAAGCTATTCTTAAATACCTTTGAAAGAAGAGATGAAAGAACAAAAAATTTACAGCTAAAAAAAACGAAACATACTAGTTTTATTTCTTATTATGAAAAATGATCCAGACATAACATGGAATACGTCCGGTGCCGGTCTATCGATTGGACGCTTGGTGTGGGCGTCCAGGGGCCCAGGGCCCAAATAAGCTGGACTTAACCAGATTTTCTGGTTACAAATTTTTATTCCGTCAGTGCCAAGGATGACAGTAGATCTCCTGCGCCCAGGGCTCGAAATGAGCTTAAATTGGCACTGAAGACGTCCAATCTTGATTCAGTAAAGATTGATAAAACATGACTTATTTTAGGTGTAACTTGCGTATACCCACAACATTTATTAAACTCTTACTATTTTTAGCATATCTTATATACGTAGATGGTTACTTTTGGTGTACTTCTCACACTGGAAATTTCGTAAATTTTTAGTCGAATATAAAGGAATATTTACTTGTAATATCTATCCCAAGAATGTTTGGTTTTTCGGATTCTGGACAAATTTAAGCTAAAAAAATCAAATATATTTCATCTTAATATAGTTTAACAAGGCTGAATATGATATAATCTAATTTACTTATTGTCAGCTGTATTATACTTATATAAAAAAAAACAATATTTTGACAAGAACAGAGAATGATACAAATTTTGCAGATAAAAAGCATTTGCAACCAGAAAAAAAATTCCAAGTACATATTTTATCCACGAAGTTAACGCAAGTCAGATTCTCATCACGTAAAGTGATACGAATCTTTCTTTTTTGCACTATCATAATAGGTAACACCATCTTCCTAGTGTTGAAATAAAACAAGTAACTAAATATCTAAAGTTCTTTCAGAAGGCACCAGCTATTCCATAGAAAATTAAACACTTAGAAATGAAAAGTGTAGTCAAATATGAACCATAAAATTTAAATAGGTGTATTTGACATTAATTAGAAGTATTTATAAAACATAATTAATGTGTGCAAAGGAATTAATCCTGAATTAAATTAAAATGAAAAGGATGAAAAATTATTAGAATATTATAAAAATTTAAACTTTAAAAATCATAATATAGTATTTTCGGTAGATTAAGACATAAAAGATATCTAAATTTGACTCAATCTTAATTATTATTTCTATTTATTCAAAATTAAGATGTTTTTATGAAGAAGTAACACATCTTCTTAGCCCAATGTTTCTTGTAATCTATATGAAAAGTCACGCAATAGATTTTCGAGAATATCGAACGTTTTAAATAAGTTGTAAATGAATTATATATATATATATATATATATATATATATATATATATATATAAATCAAAAAGTTATTCTTTTATATCTTATAACTTTAAATAAAAGTTAATTTCATGTCGTATTTACTTAAGTATATTCCGGAAAATTTCAAATTTCTAATTACAAATTTCCTTGTAATTGTTTCACTTTTGATACCGACTCTGAGTCGCCATCTTTACTTACGTAAACATTCGATAAAATAAAAAATATCATGAAATCAATTAACCAGCAGAAGAAAAAGGATATATACGAGAAAGAAAAGTATGTAATGCGATTTTAAAGATATTCTTTCGAAAAATATTATTATTATCGCGTTTCATTCTTCCTTGATATTTCCTTTCATTAGAGAAAATTCACAAGCATTCGAAATACTCTGGTGTCCAAAAGTTAAGAATAAATCGTAAAATGCGAAAAACATGGTGTAAATATTCGTAAAATTATTCCAAATTTATTGCGGATATTAATTGGGTGAAGAAGAAACATTGGGTTTATGCAAAACTTTTCAGTCGACTACGTCCTGCGAGAAACACCGGCGCATGTCGGACTGAGTGAGTGAATATTAACGTCCCACTGTTCAGCTACACGAGGGCTTTTGAGGACGGCCAGCGTAATTTTGAACCATGGTTAAGGGACGCGGACGACAACTGAGCTGGCACCACCTCTCCTAACTACCACACCACACCAACGGGAGGATGTTTGAGCCCTCGACAGATTTAACGTGCATCGCTCCCCTACACGGCGGGTCATCAGTGGTACTGGGATCGAACTCATGACATGCTAGCCACGATCCGATGCCTAGACCACTTGGCTACCGCGGCCATGGCGCATGTCGGAACGCGGAGAAACCGATTCACGCAGCATAGGCAGTTCAGACAAGTTTCATGCAACTGCTGTGCGAAGGAACGTTGTTAACCCTCAAACAAGGTGAATGATGGCACAAAGACGCCAATTTGACATGTTTACGAAAGAAAGAATCGTTGGAATGCTGGAATCCTCACGATCACAAACAGAAGTGTCTCGAATTCTAAATGTGGACCAGTCTGTGATCTCAAGACTGTGGCAGAGGTTTCAAAGAACGGGAGATGTTACCCGAGAACCAGTATCAGGTCGACCAACAGTCATAACCCCTCGCCAAGACCGATATCTGGTAATAAGTGTGCGACGTCAGAGGGACAGTACTGCCAGAGCACTGGGTTCGGCGCTCACAGTCGCCACAGGAATACGAATTTCCAGACAAACAGTTTACAGGAGACTCAATCATGCTGGCCTGTATGCCAGAAGACCAGCAGTTTGCAATCCCCTCTCGAGTGCGCATAAAAGCGCTCGTTTGAACTGGAGTTTAAACATCAACATTGGAGTGTGGGAGTGTGGACCAATGTGATGTTCAGTGACGAGTCCCGGTTTAGTCTGAGTAGTGATTCTCGGAGGGTAACGATATGGAGAGAACGTGGAACACGTTTTGAACCAAGAAACATAACGGAAAGACAGCATTTTCCATCAAGAGGAGTAACGGTATGGGCAGGCATCATGATGGACGGCCTCACAGACCTCCATTTCTTTGACACGGGGTCTGGGACTGCTCAAAGATACAGAGACGAAGTTCTTGATCCTTATGTTCGCTTGTTTCGAGGTTCTGTCGGTCCTGACTTCATATTCATGGATGATAATGCACCATGTCACCAAGGGGTGCTGATTGATGACTTCCTTGAAACGGAAAATATCCAGCGCATGTCGTGGCCTGCGAACTCCCCTGATTTAAATCCTATCGAGCATGTATGGGATATGCTCCGGAGACAAATTGCAGCCCTTTCGCACCCACCAAGCTCCGTTACAGAACTGAAGAGAGCTCTCCAAGAAGCTTGGAACCGTTTGAGCCCACAACTCATTCATCATCTCATAGCAAGTATAGTAAATCGCTGTGCAGCGTGCCTGGCTGTCAGAGGTGACCACACGCCTTATTAAACGGCAGCATCAGTATTTTATTTAATGTTTTCTTTCATTTTTTCTTTAAAATGTGAATCCTTGCTATGCTCAGTTTTCTTTCAAACTGCTACTTTGGATAATAAAATTAATTATTATCATTTTTTTTATTTGCTTCCTTATTTTATAATCATTTTACACTCTCATATCACGTTTCCCGCCATTCTGATTTACAGTTCCTTCTTTATTCACATAATTATCAATTATGCTTAACTTTTGGACACCAGTGTACATTGGGATAACAAAAGAGCTCATGCGTTTAAGGTGTGTTCTGTGATATGTAAACTATTTTGCAATAATTTTACAAAATCATCAACTGAGTTAATACCCTCTACTTTATGAATTTGAACCACAACATACTTAATCATCCTAAACTTTTACAAAGAACAGATCTAGCCATTAAGGGATTATGTTACATTTTGTAAAAAAAAAATCCTCAATCGAATTAAATATTAAAAAGACGTTTTTCGTTGGTATAATATGCCTTAAAAATTTATTACATTATTGTGAAAAGCAGGTATGAGTTGTAGCACATTCAAAGTTGAAAAGTGCTTAGCAGTTGATCTGAATAAATTTATTAACAGCTTAAACAATCAAAAAATAATTCAATTTTTTTTCTTGAAAATTTTAAAATTTACCTATGCGGAAAAGATGTTTTGTGGTATAGAAATAAAGGGGAAAGTAAAATTAATTAATTTTATGTTAATAACTGCCACAATGAGGTTTAATACTGCCACTGGAATGAAGTTTATATAGGTATTTGAGGTTTTTCTGGTAAAAAGTCAAAGTAATATTTGTTGAAGAAAAACAGGTATTTCGATTATTTTTTGGCATTTATTGCGGTGAGAGGACACCTGCTTAATAGCTACAATAAAAAACACATCAGGAACATTTAACGGCTTCTTTAATATTAAATTATCAAATAAATCTACTGCCGAAAAGACAGTGCGGACTAATAGCGGAAATAAAGGCGAAAAACGGAAAATGCCTGAATCGAACCGATTTGACGGTGCGACAAGACAGAGCTGGGATTATGAAATATTGCAACGTACATTTTACTACTCATTTATCAATAATCATCGCTTTTGTTGAAAAATAGTTTTATTCTGGGTAAAAGTTGTTATAAAAATATTAACGCGCGCGTCGCCCTGTTCAGCTATTGGAGGGCTTTTCACGACGGACCTCGTAATTTTGAACCATGGTCAAATGACCATGACGACACCTTAGCTGCAACCCCCTCCTAACTACCGCACCAACCGGAGAACGTTTGAGCTCTCGACAGATTTAACGTGTGCATCTTTCCCCTATACGGCGTGTCTTCAGCGGTACTAGGCTCGAACTCTTGACACGCCAGCAACGAGTCCGTTACCTTGACCTCTAGGTTACCACGGCCAAAAAAGTTATCACAAGCCCTGAGTTATTACAAGAACCAATTCATGTGTTATCCTCTTTACTTGACTTTGATTCAAGTACAATATGTCCACCACCCAAAGCCAAAGCGTAATTATAGAGCTTCCTTACTTTAACTTAAAAGAACATCTTTTGTTGAAATAACATTCGGCAATGTAAAAAGAATATGTACACAAGAAATAATAAATATGAAAAATAATAAATATGAAAAATGAAAACATAAAAAAATAAAAACATAAGAGGGATTTTACAAGTAATTAAGTTGTTAATGCGATCGGCCTCCATCTCAAGAACTCTCTGATAAGTTGATTAAAATCTAAAACAAAAATTCGCGTTCACAAAATGAAGATTTCGATTAAACAACAATGGAAGAAGAAAGAGAAGTACACCTTTATCCTTTTGTCAAATCTCGTGTAAATTATATTAAAAACACATTTTTAAAAACTTTTCCGAATAACATCAAAAACAAAAAAGGATTCTACGGAGTAGAATCTACAAAGAAGAAAGAAAAGTTTACCAGAATCTCGTGAAAGAAATCTTTCATTCCACCTTTTTTTTACGTCATGTTCTCCTTGCTCTCTAAACATCCTCTCTCACTAGAAAAGATGCTAAGACGAGATGAAAGAGTCTCGTCGAATTTAACACTTGAGCAAAATGCAAAAACCTGGTTTTTTCGCTTTTTGACACTAATAGTGCTTTGAGGAAGTGTAGAGAGAACAAAGTAATCAGCACTCTCGATACACACTGTAGGAAGTGCAGGGAACTGAAGGAAGCATTGAAATAACAATTAATGGCACCAAATGAGTTTTTAGTCGGTTTGAAAGACATCGTTTGAAAGATTAGAGAGTTCTTTGTAAACATGAAATTTTACGTTGAAAGTTTAATTACATTTTATACGTAAAGATGTAACTTGTGAGAAAAAAATCTTTTACACCTTAGATTAAAATTTATATCATTATTCTATTATTCAAGTGATTCTCAAAGTGGTCTATATTAACCCCTAGGGGTCTATGACGACCTGCAAGGGGTCCGGGAGGTGTAAATGGGAATCTACAACAGTGGCTCATTCAGAGAGAGAGAGATCATGGTTTTAATATTAAAAGAAAATTTAATTAAATGGAAACCAGATTTTACCTATTTAACAGATTTATTTACTAAATTTAATGAGGTTAATTTGCAGTTCCTAAGTTGAAGAATGCTCTGACTATGGTAATTACCCAAGGAAGAAATTAATTCATTTGGTCACATTTGACTTGGTAATTACCACAGTAAACAATGGTCACATTGAAAAAAATGTCATATTACAAGAGGAACTGATCGGAATAGGTAGTTTTGGAGATCTTAAAGTAAAATTTAGGAACGGATGTCAACAATTTTTGGTTTAAAAAGACATACTTGTTATTTATCCCGAATTATGAAATATTGTGAGAAAGTTTTTAATTGATTTTCCTATGAAAAATAAAAAAATAATGAATGAAAAAGACTGGATACTAATAACTGAGGAGATTTTTAAGGTTAAACCTGACATGATGGATGTCAAATGTGTTGAAACTTTGTTATTGAAGCATCAGATTCATCCCTCCCATTATAAACATTTGCTTATTAATCAGTTATTTTATGTATAACTAAATTTTAATTTAATTAACATGTGATGAGTTTTGAACACTATACTTCACTACTGTTAGAAATTTGAATCTTTTAAAGTAAGTACCAGCTCTGTCAAAAAGACATTTAAGTTGATAAATTTGTAAAAATGCAATATTAGGTAATCAGGGTCTACCCAAAAATGAAAAACATGGCAAGGAATCTATGATAGAAAAACCTCTAAATTATTCTATCGTATTACCATTATTTCATCATTCATTATAGTAAAACTTGTGACAAAAATTTGTAACATGACTCCGGCTCGATCCGAGTTCTGTTGCAAGTTTCTCACACTGGGCCTTTTTAATATGTTAATGTTAAATAAAACCAATTTGAAATTATTAGAATAATATTTCAATGATAAATACTTACTGTCTAATTGCATTGCACAAACTGATACGGAAATATATACAAATTATAAGTGTTTCTTATTAAACAATATTCGGATAATCAGAATGTAAAACGAAAGAAAAAAAAGATAATGCCTTTCACATGTTTAAATAACAAATCATGGCAAAGATAGTAAGATGAGTTTCCTTTTTTAGACAAATACAGAATTTGAAAATACATTGTTGGCTCACCCGGATGGAACATCATGAGTGAGTGAGTGAATATTAACGTCGCACTGTTCAGCTACACGAGACTTTTTGCGACGGACTTCGTAATTTTGAATTGATGAGGATGATACCTGAGCTCTGGTACCCCCTCTCCTTACAACATCATGAAGGAAGATTCCAAAACAAGTGTAATTTCACCGTGCGCATACCACAATGTGATGTGTCCGATGTGTGTGTGATAAACATATCAGCGCAGTCAGACATCATGCACGCCTGTCAGAAACACTATAAAAGGGGAGAGAGTGAGTGTTTACTATCGTCACACTGTAAAGCAAAATGAAGCTATTGGTGGCAGTAACTCATTGTTTTGATTATAGTCGAGGGATAGGATGACACCTGAGCTGGCAACCCTCTCCAAATTACAACACCAAACAACGAAAGGACTTTGAGTGGCGACAGACTTAATGTGTCTCATCCCCTTTACACGGCAGGTCTTCAGTGATCTAGGGCTCGAACTCATAACCCACTGGTCTCGAGTTCGGGATTATAATAACCATGGCTCCTATATAAAGGGAGAACAAATTGCCATTTTGAATTAATAGAATTGCTAAATTGCTTTTTCTTACGATTTTTTTGTGTGGACAGTTTCAGTATATCTCGAAGGCGAATACGTGTGGGTATCGAGAGTATATATTTCTGTGATCGACCGAGGAAGAATTGTTGCCTATAAAGAATTCAAATTATTCTTCAAGAAATCAGGGATTGTGTCAGACATAATCAAGGAACAGTGCGGCAGAGTTAAAATAGATGGATTCAAAAGAGAGAAAAATACCTACGGTACTTATTGTACCTCGTTACTCTATTGCAGATGATGGAGGGCATATTGCGGGCATAGCAATGATGGATCGCTCTGCAGTAGCAGTAAATACATCGGAACAAATACGGTTTATTGCACAACAAATCATTGCCCGCCCATACCATTCGACGCTGTTTGCAGCACAGTGGAATGCTCACAAGGAGTTCATTGTTGCGATTACCTGAATCTTAAGGTATCCGACTACCCTAAAACTGTGAATTTTGCCAAAAATTGACAATTTTTTTATGATTTTATTTTATAGGCCATCTTATTAGCTTCATAAAAATACTAAGTTTGTCATTTTCCGTTTACTAGAACAAAAACTACAAATGTTTTAGTAAAAGCAGATGTCATTATTTTAAGCAAGATGTCATACTTTAAAACGCGTTTTATTCGAAATGTGATTTTTTGAAAATAATCAAACGGGGTCAGCGATTGCTAAAAAAGTTTTGAACATAATTAACTGAATTTTTTTCTGTAAGTTCTGTATAATAGTAGAATTGTTTTAACCTTCAGATTTATCAATCACTGTTTGATTACAAAATTTACAGTCCCTTATGTGAATATAATCACTGTCTTTTTAAGCATTTTCATATAGTAACAGATATAAAGTGCTCTAGTTTTTGTAAAAAAGAAAATATTTCTTATCCTCGGTCATTTCAAAATTGAATAATACAGCAACATATTAGATTGAAAAAATTGAAAATTTGTTCATAAACCTTTGGTGCAGAATGGGCCGCGTTTATGCTATTTGTTTGTCAATTTTCATCTATTTTTTCCCATTTTAGTAATAATAATTTCTTTTTCTCTTCTTAATTTTAGCACATTTTTCTTAAAATGCACTAAACAAATCTAAAAATAACAAAAAAAAATTCCCATACCTCCTTTTTTTTAAAAAAAAAAGTTGCCGCAACCAGTCGGATACCTTAAAATTGCATTTGTAATGGTGCATGAAACAGTGAACATGGACAAACAAATTGCCCGATATTTACACTTTCACCTGCAACATTAGGATGTTTGGATTAGAATTTAGAGACTCTGAGGAAAAAGGTTACTTTTTTTTTTAAATGTTGCCTCATACATCGTCAAAGTAGACCTGCTCCTGGTGTTATAATTTTGGGTGTGTTAACTCCCTCCCCGTACCTCACAGGGTGAATTAACGGTACAAAACCTAGCTGGCGCTATCAGTGGTGTAACGGAGAATATTAGGGCCCCCTACAAACTCAAATTTTTGGCCCCAAGCCCGAATACGTACTTAGTGTTAGTCAAGATTTGGGCCCCCTAGAGACCCTGGCCTCCCGTAATGCAAGGGTGTACGTTACGCCACTAGGCGCTATATCTCTGAAGTTTTAGGAAATTACGAGGTCCTCGTCGCCAAAAGCCTTCTAGTAGCTGAACAGTGCGACGTTAATAATCACTCACTCACTAGTTTTAGCCTTTTGTCCTCCTTCCCCCCGTTATCATCAATGATTGTCTGTGCAGTGGTGTAACATGCACCCCCGCATTGCGGAGGGCCCTGTGTTCTAAGGGACCCAAAGCTTGACTGCCACCAAGAACCTACCCTTGTAAAATCCACCTTGGGGGGCAAAAACCTGACTTTTCAGGGGGGCTCAAATGTTCTCCGTTACGCCACTGTAATGTTCGCTCAATGTTCTGCGGCAACACTTTCAAGTAAGACAAGCTTCACCCATCAAATCGGATGATTACTAAAATCTGTCTATTTTCCCGATCTACCATCTTCTGAGGGAGAAATCATTATTTTCTTCCTATATTACAAAGAAACTACGCAAAATCGAGGGAGTGAGAGTTTATTAATGGCACACTTTAAAGCAACACGAGGGTTATTGGCGTTTAACCTCGTAATTTTGAACCTCAGTCAAGTAACGAGGACGACACATGAGTAACACACCACTCTCCAAGCTTCAAAACCAAGCCAACGAGAGGACTTAAAACCTCGATATACTTTACGAGCATCAGCCCCTCTACATTAGGGATCCCACCCCCCGTGTTTCGCCGGCCACGAGTTCATGACCATAACCACTAGGCTACCACGGTAACGATACAAAATTGAATAAAACATACTTCTCATAAAATTCCCAGACGTTCTACTAGCCTCTGTGTAAACTACAGAGGGATTATGCAACGATTTTCTCGCGTGAGTGAGTGAATGAATATTTACGTCACACTATTCAGCAACAAACGAGCTTTTGGCGATGGACCTTGTAATTTGAACCATGATCAAGTGACGAGGACGACACCTTAAGCTGGAACCCCACTCCCCCTGTTAACTTTCACACCACACCAACGGGAGTACGTTTGAGCCTCGACATACTTAACGTGCATCAGGCGCCTCTGCTCGGCAGTTTTTCAGCGGAGCTAGGCTCGAACGTCCTGTCACGAGTCCGTTACCTTGGCCACTAGGCTAACGCAGCCTAAGCGATTTTCTGGCTCGTTGTGAAACCTTTTCTAATAGATAAAGTAAACAAAAAATATCATCCTTTTTTAAAAAAAAAATAGCATACGTATTATTTTTTAAAATACTATAATATATTGTCGCCCATCCGGTATAGTGGTTAGCGACGCTGACTGCTGTGCCGTAGGGCCTGAGTTCGAATCCCGGAATAGGCATGGATGCTTGTAAATGTATAGTGCCTTTGCGGCATGGGGGTACTCTGAATAGCCGTCGAGCAGCAAGTCCTCTCGTGTGGTTGGTGGAAGGGGAAGAGAGGTGGGAGGGCCCTGACCACTCCCAGGGTGTTCTCCCTCAAAATTGGGTGGAACCGAGCCAAATCGTACTGTCACCTGCATGGTGTTCAAAGCTACGGCTAACGACAGGCGTACAATCTAGTCCGATGCCATGATGAATTTCCTGGGCCTCGATCTGACTATGTCAGACAGGTGGCATAAGTAACAAAAACTTATGTTTGAGATGTTTTTTAAATTTAAAATCGCAACAACATCGGCTTCTTTTTTAAAAAATATCTCATTATTTACTTTTAAAAATAATACGGAGAAAAATCAGACACACACAAATGTCTGAATTACCCAAATGAGACGAGAATGTATGGGGTGAAAAATCGTAACGGGATTTTCAACGCAGGTGTTGATTTCGCGATGAAGAGAGGCTCCGCGTAATGAATGTGATAGTTGGCCTTGGACCTAAAAGTCAAATTTGGATCCAAACTTTATATAATGTTCAACATATTTATAAGAAAACACAAAACGTCTTTTGTGAATATTATTTTTAGAAACATATACAGCTAAAATGTACGCGAAATTGAATAGCATATGATAGTACAGTGTAATTGATTGTTTTTATTCAATCACACGTGGCATCAACATAGAGTTGATTGCTGCGGAACTTCTAATTTTTAACCACGGTCAAGTGACCAGGTTAATACCTGAGCTGATATTCCACTCTCCGAATATTTTTGTACCACGCCATTCTGAGGACTTTTAAACTCAACATATTTGAAGTGAATAAACCCCGCCGCACGGTGGGTAGTACCAGGAGTTTTTTTTTAACATTTATAAACCCCGTGCACCACGCAATGTATAACACGGAGGCATACAACACAGACAGAAGAAAGGATTATAACACAAACATCCATGCCTTCTCCGGGATTCGAACCCAGTCCCTACGGCACCGCAGTCAGCTTCACTGAGCACTATACCGGATGGGCGGCAGTACCAGGAGTTGAATCCAAAACTCGACAATGCCGCGCCGGTCACAAGTTTGAAACCATAAGCCTTCTGATCTTTTAATAGCAAATAAGTGGTTGTATGGGACAGATATAGCAAATTTTTTTTACTATTGTGTACATCAAAGCAAAGTGAGTGAGTGAATATCAACGTTGCAATATTCAGCTATTTGAGGGCTTTCGACGACGGACCTCGTAATTTTGAACTATGGTCAAGTGACGAGGACGACACCTGAGCTGGCACCACTCTTCTCCTAAACTTTCACACTATACCAACGGGAACACGTTTGAGCTTCGACAGATTTAACGAGCATCACCCCCCTCCCCTACGCGGTGGATCTTCAGCGGTACCAGGCTGGAACTCATGATACGCCGGTCATTAGTCCGTTACCTTAATCACTAGGCTACCGCGACCAATACATCGAAGCAAAATAAATCTATTTATTTTTAATTATTGCATAATCGTATGTTAAATATTTAATAACAGAAATACCGCTAGGTAAAAAGTATTAAATAACAAATGGACGTCCGTTTATATTCATACGTAAAAAAAAAATTATGGTTGTAAATCAAAAGGAAGGATTATTGCATTATTTGAACTTTCAACTGGCGCACTGTTTTAATTAATGCACGAACAGAAATAAAAAATGATCCCGAAAGGAGATAAATTAGAGCATTGTTAGAAATAGTAGAATGATCGACATTTTTTATGTGGTCATCAAAGCATTTGAGGTATTTATTTTTTTTAATCTGTTCTAGACATGCTTTGAAAATTGAAACGTGCCAAGCAGTTCTGGTAGCTCTACATATTTAATTTCTTACCTTATTTATATAAAATACAAAATTTCATAAAAAAAAATTAAGTTCAAAAGTTGTATTCATCAACTTGTTTGGGTTCGAATCAATTTTCAACTGTTATTGTCTTTTGTCTGATAGAGATTTCGAACCAGCCCATTGGCTGCAAATAATAATTTTCTTTTGCTAATAACTAATTTTAAAATAGCATTAAATTTACCGAAAGGCTAGCTTTGTTTTACTGTAAGCCGTTGTGTTAAAATAAATGTTATTCCTTATTTTTTTGCTTACAAGGCTTGTTCTTAAAATACTTAATTTATGGTAGAAAATTATTATTTTCAATAAAAAAAAAACACTTAAATGTTTTTTGTCGGTTATTATTTGTTGCTGAGTTAAACATTGTAGCGATACATTAAAAAAATAAACAAAAATGCAGCTATTAAAGTTTAGAAAGATTTAAATTTATTCAGAAATGTTATTTTTGTTCCGTAAATTTGACTTTAAAAAGCTAAAAAAAAAATTTTTTTACTTTTCGAATTATTTTTAAAATATTTTTATAGCTTATTGGTAATTTAATCAAAATAAATATACTTAAATCCAGATATGTTTTCAAGAAAAGAAATGTTTAAATCGATAATATTCAATAACTCACATAAAAAATGTGATTTTTGAAATATTTAAACAGTAAATTTATATAATATTTGTTTTAACTAGCATATATATTAAAAGAAACTTCAATCTTCTGTGTTTTTTATTTTGTTTACAGTTGTATTGTAATCCGCCATTTGAAAAAAAAAAATATTAAAAGGAACTCAACACAGGAAAAAGTAAAAGCATTACTCGAAACAATTTTGATCACTGCGAATGAATTTGTAAGTCCATCGGAAATTGGCTTATGAATAATAATCTGAAAAAAATATGAAAGACGTCTTTTTTTTAATTTTATACAGTAATTGAATTAAATTATAAAATATTTTTTGTTACCTTAAAATCCAGCGTATAACTCGCACCTATACTTTCAAGCTGCAAATTTTAATTTTTAGGTATATTCACCGTATAACGCGTCCCCTTTTTTATACAAAGAAACCTGATATGTACGTGCTTATAATGCTCTTATGTTTTGAAAGTCATTTATTACAGGTATTTTTCCAAGTTTTAGAAAAAAAATAACATACTTCTAGAACTACAATCATTTAATCCAGTGCTTCTCAAACTTTCCATATTTGCGACCCAATTTTCTGTCAATTTTCCTCGCCCCCCCCCCTCATACAACAACAATGTATTGAATGCAATAATAATGTACTTCGACGCTAAAGCTACAATGCGACTTTAATATTACAAACTGCACATATTATCAATATATGTATTATATTTTGTATATGACAAGCCCATGGAAGTCACTAGTAATTACTAAACTTGCTTTTAATTTAGTATTGATAAATCAATTATTAAATAATTTGCCACACTGATACATTTATAAGTATCTTATATCAGAGTGAATATGTATTTTATTTTTTATCATGTCAGAATGTATTTTGTTGGTAAATTAATAATTATTTTAAATCTTTTATATTGGACTTTTCGATATGCTCGCGCCCCCCAAGTAGGGTTATCATGCCTTCCTAGGGGGTGAGCGTGCCCCACAGTTTGAGAAACGCTGATTTAAGCTCATAAAAAAGGAATATCATTTCTTTTATATAAACAGTATTTAGATACATGTAGAAATGTATATATATATATATTATATATATATATATATTATATATATATATAAGCTCAACTTTTCTGTTTATTTTTAAAGCTCTGATTTTTATTCCCAGCGAATAATGCGCACCCTTAAATTTCGATCTTTTATTTTGTGTTAAAAGTGCACGTTAAACTCCAGATTTTTCAGTAACTATTCAGTGCTACTGTTATTTTCATAAAATTTTCATTTACCGTAAAATCCGGCGTATAACGCGCACCTACTTTCGAGCTGAGATTCTTAATTTTTAGGTATATTCGCCATACGCGCACCCTCTTTTTTAATACGCTTTTTTAATACACTTTTATAAGTTTCACTTGCATGTAACGGAATCTTGGAACTCGATTTTTACCCACTTTAAAAGGTCAGATTAATTCGAAATTTCGCACACTTGTCAAGGACCGATGACAATACAATAATTTCATAATTTTGTTCCATTGTCCTTTTCAGGATCGTCAGGAATAAGGATAATCAGATTTGGCGACAATTCCATAAACCACTTCTAGATTTGGCAACTTATTGCATGTACCATTTTTAAATTTGGCGACTAATTTCATACATCATTTTCAGATTTGGCGACTAATTTCAGATTTAGCGACTAAAAGAATGTTGTAACCCTAAAGCGAGCGTTTTGAATTTAAAGCTAATTATATGCACGAAAAAATACACTTGCGTTAAAAGAAATAAAACAAATAAAAAAAGTGTTCTGTATCTGAGAAAATGGAGGGTGAGTGTGTTAGCAATTTCCTACCATAGTGTAAACATTTTTCTGAAAATGAAAATTTAAAAAAAAAATGGCTCGTGCGTGTGAAAAAAAATAATATACGTTCTCTCTCTCTCTCTAAAAAACTGCTACACATTTATTTTTATAAAGCAATACGTTTAGATGTGATGATACGAATTAACATGAAAGAAACACGTTTAAAAGGTGAAAAAACATTGACACTTTATATTACCATGTTTTTATTAACTCGCTTTCTTAAATGTCTGTCCGGGTGGAATTTTGTAATTGATTTTAAACTGTGTGACTTTCCGAGGAACTAGAGACTTGAAATTTGGACCATATCTCAGAAGTGGATGACAGTGCATGAAAATGTGAAAAAAGAAAACAAAAACGAAAAGGAGGAATTTTATAATTTTTAGTCCATTATAAAAACATGGTACATTAAATTTTTTTTAATTCGAACTTTTTTTTCTTAACACTTTTATTTGGTTGGCCTGTTCTACAGAGACGGAATCTAATATAACGATACGGGACTCATCTGAGGCCCCGTAAACGGAGAGAATAAATACACTTCAGACCCGTTAATTAATATCCATTATAGAGCAAGACTAATTCCACAGCCACGTAATTCCAGCTTCAAATATCAAACGCAAAGATAAATTCAACTATGAATAGTTGATAGTTTAAAAAACTAAAAAACACGCTTTTATTGTAGTTTGAACTAAAAAATAAAAAATAAATTATAGTTTTAAAAAAACTAAAAAACACGCTTTTATACTGAATCGAACTAAAAAGTAAGAAAATAATTCTTAAAATAAGAATAAAATGATTAACGAGAAAATGAATGTCATTGGGGTAAAAGCGTGGGGTGTTCTATAAATGTATCAATTTTTATAATTTCTATAACTTCTATTCAGAGTTAGGGTAAAAATGTAGTAAAAAGCACCCCACGCTTTTACCCCAATGATATTAATTTTCTCGTTAATCATTTTATTCTCATTTTAAGAATTATTTTCTTACTTTTTAGTTCGATTCAGTATAAAAGCGTGTTTTTTAGGTTTTTTAAAACTATAATTTATTAACGAAGAAACCTGAGATGTACGTGTAAAGTGCTCTTATGTTTTAAAGTCATTTATTTATTCTAGGTATTATTTGAAGCTTTATAAAAAAAATCGCATACCTCTAAAACTATAACCCTTTAAATTCATAATGAATGTCATTTCTTTTAAATAAACAATATTTCAATCTATGTAGAATTTTTTTATGTGCTTATTTTTGTATATTTTTAAAGCTCTCGTTTTTATACTCAGTGTATAACGATCTTGTATCGAACCTGTAAATTTTGATCTTATTTTTTATTGCGTTATTTTACGGTACTTTAAATCGTAAACATTAAATTGGCTAATATTTGAACCACGTGAAGAACGAAAAAGGCGGCATTTATCTTGATTTTACCTTGTACATTTCGTTTACTATACTTCGCACCAAAGAAAATTTCCCAGTTCATTTAGCAGATTTAACAGTTTGGCGAAAGTGGAAACAGGACATCATTAAGATATTTAGATAAATTTAATATATACACCAGAAACTTAAATTTTTACCAATGTGATATATATATGTACGATTTTCTGTTCCCTTCACCATTTTTAAAAAATAGTGTGAACATATAATAATCAGTAGCATACAGTTAGTATATTAACATTACCTCGTCAAAAGTAGCAGTAAGACTAGAAAAATGTCGATGCACAATATTCAATATTTAATCCCAAGGAAAAACATTTTATGTAATGAATCATTATAATTTTATATAAATGTTTAAATAACTTGGTTTACAAAGTTATATATTTTTACAACTTTCAATTATGTAACTAATTAAAATTATATAACTAATGTTTTAATCCGCCATGCCTTAATATATGAGAGAACAATAATATGTACAAATAGATTGGGATCGATAAAATGTCTTTAAAAAGAGTGATAACGTTTATTATATACTGTCAACTATGTATAAACCAGTTTAGGTACAAATTCAGTGATTAGCATTAATGAAAATCTCTCCGAAATATTAGAAATTATCACAGATCACTAATAATGAAATCATACAAAAAATACAATATATATCCTTTCAAATATATATATATAATAAATTCCTCACACACACACAACCAAAATATTTCTCAATTCTATTTAATGAAATATTTCGTAACTATTTAAAACTAAGATTTAATTCCTTGTTGCAACATAATCTTTTAATCTCGAATTCCTGATGTAAAAATGAATAAGAATAAGAAGACGATCAAATATCTGTACCTAATACCTTTAGCTTCTTAAAGCAGCTGAGTATAAGGAATGAAGGAATATTCCTAAACCATTTCAAATATCCATGAAGAATACTGATGATTATTTAACGGGGAATATAATTTGTTAACTTGACAATATTTTCCCAGTAACCAAATTAGTAAATTGAATTAGAATTAAGAAACCAAATTTATAAATTGATGATATTTTTAGCATCTTTCATATTAAATTAACGCAATTTTTTTTCAGGTGCAAGCACTCAACAGTGAAATGAATCACCACAAAGAGTATTAAGGTATACTTAAGCCAGCTACTATTTTTCCTTGTTTTAGCATAGGAGACATTACGTAGGAAAATAAGAACTAAATTATGCAAAGTCAGCATGGATGTAATTATTAGTTTATTAATAAGTTATAAACATATTATTTTTCAATAATTCGAAAGTATTTTTGTGAAATAAAATTTAATTGGTATTAATAATATGTAATAAAAACAATAGTACACTAGGTAGAACGAAGTAATTTTTATTATAAAATAAAATTGTGTTCGACTGTATTTATCAACACATTCAATAGATAAGAAATTTTAATCTCCGAAGAATGACATTATGCTGTTTTAATTGTTCTATAAATTACTTTTGAAATTTTAATTACCTCACACAAAAGTCTAATTAAATAACATTTTTGCATTTATTTTTTTTATTTAAAAAAATGTTATTTTTCATAAAAATAATAAAATTAAAAAATTTAAAATTGTTTTGCAAAAAATTCTAAAAATATATTTTAAAATATCATGTTATTTTTAACGAATTAATTATTTAAAAAAGCGGGAACATTTTTTTAAAAAAATCGTATGAAAGATTTTTTTACTCACCTTGTCTCTTACTTCTGTGCACGCTTCCATAAACAACAGAACAGATGAAAAACATAGCTGTAAAGGCAGCCGTAGGTAGCTCCATTGCTCCTGCTTTCTCTAATAAGCTCCCTTCAGACGATAATATTTGAAAAAATCGTCTGTTAATTACTATGACTCAGTGCTTCATGCATAAACTCTCGCAAAAATTTTAATGAAGAGAAAAAAAAACTATCACCTCAGATCCGAGTATACAAGTTTTAACCAAATTATTACCATCATTATATACAGCACTAAAAAGAATTTTTTTATTAATCTGGTAAATTTAACAATCACTGGGATAAAATATATAAATAAACTCGCAAATTCTCATTTGAAATATTTTGGGGAGAAAAAAAAGAATACTGACAAATAAATAATAAATTGTAGAAAATAAATAAGACGGAGAAAAACTTTTCACGAAGTGGTCAAGCAAGCTGAATGATAGTACAAATAAGAACTCGCTCGGAGGCGAAAAGTCGTCTGCTCTTTCTCGGAGAATGGATTCATAGCCGGTGGCAGCACCACATCTTCTGTCAGAAGGCAGCGCCAGTAGCGGCTTTTTACCAGAGCATTTGAAAGGATTTTTATTTTTCTTTCCTTTTACAAAGCTCTTAAATTTCTTCTTGTTGCGGATAACCTTCTTCGACGGATGACTCACTGCAAGGCTGGGAAAACGCTCCGCGACTAAAGGATAGGTAAAACATATAATGAATGCCTTCAAAAAATAATATTCGTTTTATTACAACAATTAAATCATGTGAGATTTATTTTCCAGTCAAAATGTTATGTACTTTATAACTTTTTATCAATTTTTGTTACAACTTCTTTTTTAACTCTTCCATTTTTATAAGCAAATAAAAATGCTCATTGGAATATTTTTTTTAAAATTTGAATGGCAACAGATAATTTTTAAGGTGACTGACTACGTTAGGAATTGTGATTTTGAAAAGCATATAAATGGATAGCGTTTAGATATGTAGGGTTCAGTGAATTAGAATAGACGTATAACATTGTTTTAAGAATATTGTTGCAATATATATATTTTAATGCAATGTTTTTTTTTTTTTTTTTTTTTTTTTTTTTGTAAAAAAATGAAGAAAGAATCACATATTTTCAAAACATTCTCTTTTTATGAAAAATGCTTCTACAATTAAAATAATTTGCCTATATATAGCTGGAATATTTATACCGGATTGAACTATATTTTTTTTTTGAAAAGTTCACTTTATTTTCAGTGTTACGATCAATTTAAATATAATGGGTGCTTTTTGTTCAAATTTCTCTATTTTGATGTATTAAAAGATGAATAAAAAAATCCACTTCTAAATAATATATTTCAAAAATTTTAGTTCCACCCTGTATAGAAGTCATTGTTATACACAGAGAAAATCCTTTAACACGAAACTGAGACGACTGAAATATTTTTTCGTGTTAAGGATATTTTAATTTCGTGTTAAAGGATATTTCGAAAGAAACTCATATATTCAACAAAATTAAATTTCTTAGAGTACATTTTATTTACATATGCAGGAGCTTATTGAAAAAACAATAACTTTCACAAAAACTTAATGAAATTTAATACAAAATGTTCAAGTTTTTTGAAAAGCAAAACTTTTTTGCTGAGTTTTTGGAAAATAATCCTATATTTCTTCACATTTTCTTTTTTAGCACCAAATTATCAACAAATTATTAGATGTCATCCATTTTGTTATTCATTTCACCATTGGAATGTGCGCCTAAGAAACTGCGCATACTTTTCATGATGTTCCTCATTTCGGATGATGTGGGAACAGGAGCTGCATTATTCATTTAATTTTCATCGTCGGAATCTGTATCAATGATATTTTTTGAGCTTTGCACAAACTCCAAAATGTCTTTGTCTGTCGTAAAATTGGGCTGCACACACATTATCATCATCTACTGCAACGAATTCTTCCGATGATACAGTAAGACGGTCAAATCACACAGAAAATTAATACGAAACCACCTCTCTTTCATTTCATACCCCTCTTAAATCTCATGTTTTCCAAAGTTTGTTCATTCCCAGAAAATAAATCTTTTCCTGTTAAGTGATTTTCATTTCGTGTTAAGAAAAAACTGCATGAAAATACTTAATAGTTTATAGGTGTTACTTCGTGTTAACCTATATTTCGTCTTAAGCGTTTTCGTGTTAAACGTACTTTACTATATAGGCAAAATATTATTATTATAGAAATATTTTTTCAAAAAAAGAGAATGATTCGAAAATATCCCATTCTTATTTCATTTTTAGCCAAAAATGTGCATTTAAGGGAACCAAAACATGTTTCACCTTCGGAAAATCGATTTTTTGATTTTGATTTTTAAAAAAAGTAAATTCAGTGCTGAATCCAAAAATGTATAACATGTATAGGTTTAAAGCTTAATACCCGAGTAGTTGCAGTTTTAAAATGCAAACAACAGCTATTGCGGTTACAACAAATGTCTTTCGTATCTGGAGAAAAGTATATCTACAAACATTCCCTCACAAAACGAGTTCTTGTCAAGATTAATAACATAATTACAAACATATACATAACTTTTAAACATGTATTTAGAGACTTAACTACAAAAGAACTTTTACTAAAATGTTTGCATGACCGTACCCAGAACCCAAATGAAAGCTTCAAAAACAGTATATGGAATCAAGTTCCAAAGAACATAATTGTGAACAAAGATATAATTTTCAAATTGGTGTAATGGACGCAGTGATATGCTTTAATGAAGATGCACATGCAGGAACAAAATTATTAAGAGCACTAAAAATAAATCTTGGGATAAACACTTGTGAAGACCTTCGAAAAATTAACAAAGTTAGAATTTGTGAAGCCGAGATGACAGTTTAAAAAGCCAGCAAAGAGGCCAAGACTATTGAAAGACAAATTAAAGGAAGAAGGATGTCTTAGAAGTGTTCATGCAAATTAATACAAATCTGGAATATTTTAAATATCAAATTTTAGTAACTGTATCATTTTATTTAGATCTTTTCATATTATTCAAAATGTGTTTTTCTAGTTTTTAGGTACATCCGTAGAAAAATCTAACCATTATATTTTGGGGAAATTTGGTATGAGTTTTTGTACAATAATAATGTATTTAATGCTACTAATTTAATTCCTGAAATGTTAATATTTTTATTTTTACTGCCAGTTTTCTAAAAAAAAATTACCATATTTATCAAAATTTTAAAAAATCGATATTCAAATATTTTTAAAAAAATTTCTATGCAATGAAATCTAAAAAAAACTAGAGCATTAAAATAAAGGTACAATTTTGTAACTAAAACAGCATGATTTGTTGTTTTATATGTTATAAAAGGAAAACTACAGGTACCTAATCAACACCATTTATACGAAAGTTCCTTTTGAGGTGTACTTTTTCAAATCCTTATATTTCTAAAATAAATGTACATATTTAAAAGTTTTATGTTAAGTATATTAAGAAAAGTATGTAGATTGTGGGACACAATTTTTTTGTTTATAGAGTCTTTTTGTTTTTAAAAATAATGTTCCTTCGAAAATCGAAATTTTGCTTGTTTTGCGTCATCGAGAACGTTCTGGTTCCCTTAAATCAGTTTTCTTTTAATAACATTATTAAAACAATTTTATATGCATATTCTAATGCAACTGATACTGAATACCAAAAAAAGTATTCTTTTACACACTTTGAAAAATCACGGTTTCGAACATAGTCAGTCACCTTAACTGTCTTTAAAAAAACGAGTAATATCTGTCACAAACGCATAATTTGGACGTTATGCCTTTGATTTTAAATAAACTTTTACATGCCTTCAATTTTGGATGTATCTTACTAAATAAACTTATTGTGCTATCGGAGTTTTGTAACAGTGCAACAGATTTGTAACTTGTTGAGCAAATAAAATAATAAATGCGTAGCAACATTTACATAATACAAACCCTTAATAAATATACTATGATTATTTTAAAACAAATCTCAACTATGAATAGGTTTTAATGTTGATTTTCAAGTATAAAACTTGTAATAATTACTAATAAGAGTTATTAGCTACTTTTAAATTAATATATATTTAATTTTATTAAACAAAAATTTATTTTTTATTAGATTTAAAGCTTGTAATTTTTGTGTTCTGCCTTTTATATATATAAAATCAATGAAAAATATAAAAAAGCTAACGAACTTTTTAAACTTGAAAAAGCAACTATAGTTTGTGGATTCCGTATAATATGATGCTTTATTCAATATGTATTCTGGATTCTAAAAGAAGACAAAATGAAATCCTTAAATTTGGCTTTACGCTTTTCAAAACACGGAAGGAACAAGGCAAGGTTTTTCGTTAACCTTCTGAGACATAATTTTTAAGGATAAAAAATAATTACCTTCTGGAATTCTAATTAGTCATAAAATTAATTACAATTTAATTGAATATTCTTCCTCAGATTCCTTATGTTGTTTTTTACTGTAAAAAAAGCACCCATTTTGTGAATTTATTGTAACGTAAATTTTTATGAATTCATAATACAACAAGATGCTCATTTAGCCTACTAATTAATAATACGTTGTTATTTAATTTAATAAATAAATAACCAATTCTTATTTATGAATATTATTTATTCGTTTTTGTATATTTAAAGAATTATAAGGAGAAGTTAAACACGCACACACAATTTCAAGGTTCATTATCCGAGTTTCAAATGCACGACAAGTTTATTCCGCCTGAAATATTTGAATGTAATAGAACTAAAAAGTGGTCATAGTTTTTATTCTAACATGCATTGTATTGATATTATTCGCTATTGATCAATTATTTTTATAGTTTGAAGTGCTCCTATTATTTTTCTCTTGTTAAATTTATTTAAAGTGCTCTTACTAATATTTACAAATTAAAGAGATTGAAATCCTACCTTCTACAGAATCAATAAATTTTCAAATTTGGGAATAATATTGTTACAAAAAAACTTCGATAAAAGTTCAAGATTAGAAATAAAAGGCAAAAAAAGCATTATCAGTTTTTTTTTTTTTCAAATGTTTTCGAGTACTCTAACATTTTATGCTATTGGGAAATTCTGCGAGCAATAAAATAATAATTTAAACTTATTAAAGTTTAAATTTATGCTCAAATAAAAGGTTTTCAATAGTTATTTTTAAAATTCCTCATTAAAAACAGCATAAATTGCATTAATTGAGTTTAAATTCATTCACTTTTTCTTTGAAATTGGCTTCTTTTATGTAAACAAGTTTTTTCAAATTTTTTTTCTTATTTTCATTAATTGTTTTGTGTAACACATCGGTCATCCACTTGTTTATCTATTTAATCAAAATTTAGCAAATTATGAAACTCGTCCCGTACATTTCATTAATTACTCAAATAAAAGAGATGGAATGCTAAAATTAAAGATACAGTGAAAACCACTTAACGCGAAACTGAAGGGACTGAAATATTTTTGAGTGTTAAAAGAATTTCGTGTTAAGGGATATTGCAAAAAAAAAAAAAAAAAGATATCATCAAAATTAACTTCATCAGAGTACATTTTAATTTCATAGATATGTATGTATGAATATATTTTACAAAAATCAATGAAAAATTCCCAAAAACTCTTAAAGAAATTTAATACAAAATTTTCAATTTTTTTGAAAAATAAAACATTTATTGAGTTTTTTGGAAAATAATCGAATATTTTCCTTTGCTTTTTTTTGGCATAAAATTGTCTACAAATTGTTCTTTATCGTCTATTTTGTTATTCAATTCACCATTGGAGAATATGCGTCTAAATAACTGCGCATACTTTTCATGGCGTTCCTCACTTCGGATTATATAGGAACAGGAGCTGCATTATTCATTTTCATCGTCAGAACCTGCATCAGTAATTTTTTTTTTTTTTTTGCTTTGAACTAACTTTAAAATGTCATTGCCATAATTGGGGCTTCTCATCATCAAGTGTAATGAAGTCCAATCCGGCTAGTGTTTTCCGTATTTTGTTCAATCCCAGAAGGGAAATCTTTTCGTGTTAAGTGATTTTCGTTTCATGTTAAGAGAAAAAATGCATGAAAATACATAGTAGTTTTTCGGAATCGGTGTATTATTTCGCGTTAAACGTATTTCACTGTGTGTATTATGATTCATGAATGAAGATTTCTTAAAATAGTTACATGTGGTGTCGAAGAACATTCATTCAAAAAAAAAAACATTAAATACCCATATCACTGGTTAAGATGCTTAATCGATTGCATGATCTACAGTCATCAAGGTTGTAAATTAGATGAATATTGTGTATCAATTTCTTATTTTAGCATATAGTACAATTTATTACCAAAAAAAGGAATGTCATTTTCCTGTCCACAGTAATCTTAATCTTCAAATAAAAGAATACATAAATCCAATATATGGAGCGAAAAAGTTTATCTTCACAAATATATTTTAAAATTTAAGCTTGAATCAAATTTAGACTACAGATCATGCTTCTTTGTGGTTGTTACTTTCAAACGTTCTTCTCACGTTATGACCCGTTATTTTTCGTACTTTCTTTCATTTTAAATTTTAGTTTTTTTTTATAAATTAAATGTTTTTATTTCTCCCATCTACAGCAATATGAAAAATTTTATATTTTTCTGCAAGGAATGCCGATCAAAAAAGAGGATGGTTAGTACTATAAAATACCAAGTGAGCCAAAAGTTTGCTTAAATTTTAAAAATTCATAAAAAAAAAAGGAAGAAATCATGATAAAGGAGTGCAGTTTACAAGAAATTCGGATTTTTTTAGTAGCAAAAATAATTTTAGTTATTCTTGCTTTAAATCAAGGAGGTATATTATCTGTAATAAGCTCCATGCAGAATGGTGCTCCTCCATACAATGCCAATCCAGTAAAACGATTCCTTTCGACTACCTTTGGTAAAGACATAGTGATTAGTCGAGGTAGTAAGATAGCATGACCACCATGTTCCACCGACCTCACTCCGATCTACTTCTGTTTTTGAGGTTATTTGAAATCACTTGTGTCCCATTTACCATCCTTAACATTGGCCGAACTCAACGATTCTATCTGTCGTGAGATTTTTGTAATGCATTCCAATAAGTTGTGTTTAGATGTAATCTATGTTGAGAGTCGCCTTATTTTGTTGGACTATGTTCTGGAAGGGTTGTTGAACAATTGTTATTGCAAGAATAAATGAGTGGAGCGTACGTACTGTTTCGGATCGTCAACTACCTCTAACATTTTTAACTAAAATTGTATTTGTTGCTAAAAAAAAAATATGACTTCCTTTTGTGAACCCTTTCTTGCAAACCGCACTCGTCATTATTTCTCCCCTTTTTAAAGAATTTTTTAAGTTTAAACGAATTTTTAACTCACCTGGTATATTAAACTCTGAAGTAGTTTTAAACTTGAGTAGGCTAAATAAAAAATGCACTCTATGTAGAATTTAGAATTGCTATTTTGTGCTATTGCACTTCTTATTTATGGATTTATAAATTCTCTTCATTTGTTTGTGTCAATTTTTCTGAATATCTATAATTCCTGCTAAAAATTAAAGTATCTTATAATGAATTAATTGAAATAACACTATTAAATTGTTAATATTAATTAAAGTACAGTGAGAGAAATTCGTTTAACATAAAACTGAGGGGACTGGGATATTTTTTCGTGTTAAAAGAATTTCTTGTTAAAGTGGGAAAACATACATTCGACAGAATTAAGTTTAATAGAGTATATTTTATTTACATAGATATGTATATATGCATGTATTTAATAAAAATCAATAAAACAAAAACATCTATAAAAGCTTAATTAAATTCCACACAAAATGTTCACGTTTTTTGAAAAACAAAACATTTATTGCACTTTTGAAAAATAATCTGATACATTTTTATTTACATTACCTTTTTTAGCATTAAATTCTTTTAAAAATTGTTCGATGTCGTCCATTTTATTATTTATTTGACCATTGGAGAGAATGTGCGTCTAAATAAACGCGCATACTTTTCATGATGTTCCTTATTTCGGAGGATATGGGAGCAGGAGCAGCATCATTCATTTAGGAGTAAAGGGTGAAAATAACTTAGATAAACTAAGTTGGCTCGTGTCACAGGCTATTCTGAGAATATTTCAAAGCCATGTTAGCCTCTTTTTTACGAAACATGTGAAAGTACCTCTCTTTCATTTCACATCCCCTCTTAAATCTCGTCTACTTGGCTGGTTTTTCCGTATTTTGTTCATTCCCAAAAAGAAAATATTTTCGTGTTAAGTGATATTTGTTTCGTGTTAAGAGAAAAAAATGAAGGCAAATACATAGTACTTTTTCAGGACCTTTGTATTATTTCTAGGGTTTGCAATCCCGTGTCATATTTTCAATCCCGGGATTTCGGGACCCAAATCCCGGGATTAGGATTGGACTATTTATTAAAAATACTTGCATAGTTGAAATTGCATAATAAATAGTTGAAATTGCATAATAAAACTGAAAATACAGTTAAAAATTGATTTAATATTATTTTAATGAAACAAATAAAAAAAATTATTCACCATAAAAAAAAACAAATAAAAATAGTACATATTGAAATTTTAAAAAAAAAAAGCATTTCTTCATTTCTTGTGTTTTTGTAAATAAGCTTATAAAAACACTTGTTCCTCCAGCGTTTCATCGTTGGAACGGCTTCTTATTTTTTTTTTTTTTTTTTTTTTTTTGCAAATTGTCCCGCTGAAGAAAATGAACGTTCGGATTCTTTACTAGAAGTTATTAGCGTCATTAAATAGGAGTATGTTCTTTTCAGGTAGTCACCACGTCTCCCTCCATTTTCAAGAAAGTTACAGCTCTTTTTGAATTTTTGATGGCAGTGTCTTAAATCTAATAGACTGCATTGTTGCACATATCTCTTTGATAACTTTATTATCAACATTATTATACACTTAATGATTTTTATATATAAATTGATCCAGTTATTGAATCAGAATGTGAATCAATTTCAAGTGTTACCTCGTTTGAAATTGAAGATTCAGTTGCATGAGCTTTAGTAATGCAATGGGATTTGAAGTGTCTTAAGTCTTCCAAGCAGGTCCTCTATTAATTAACGGCATTTAATTGAAGAAGTAACTGTGATAAAATCTATTCTTGTGATTTTGCATATGTTATTGTGTAAGCATTGCAGTGAGCCACTTAGATCTGTGCGACATTCTCCCATACTGTGCATACATATTTTTTTTTTTACATATAGCACTTATAATTGCGCAAAAAAATTCTAAGTACATACTTCATAAACAGAATATAACTTTTTGAAAAATTAAATTCTTAGAAAATTTTTATGAGAAAGAAATTTTTAAATATAATTTAGACAAAAATTAAATCCCAGAATTAGTTATTTTAATCCCGGGATTTCGGAATTCTGGGACCCCGGGTATAAAATCTCTTCTAGATATCTTCCGAAAATTCTAAATGCCTCTGTCCAAGATAGCTGACATCGGACATCCTGAAGGTGGGAGAAATGTCCGTTATCTGACCCCACTCGCAATGGAATGAAAGTTACAGAAGAAAATAAGAAAAAACATATCAAATTTCACGGTTTAACATACACACCCGCCTCGAACTTTTCAAGGTTACTACTAACATTAAACGTATACAGTACAAAAAAAGTAAATAAGATACATTAAATGTATTACCAGGTTCACAATACGTTGAAAAAAATTTTCAAAATATTATTCAGACAAAAATCAAATCCCGGGATTAGTTATTTTATTCCCGGGATCCCGCGATTTCGGGATTCCGGAGCTGCAAACCCTAATTATTTCGTCTTAAGCATTTTTGCATTAAACGTATTTCACTGTATGTAGAAATGACGACTATCGACAAATGATGTCGAAAGAGTTCTTAAATTAATAGAAAGAGGATAGTAAAACTCAGAAATAATCCCTTTTTATTTAATAATAAGATAATCATAGCTTTCAGGGGAAAAACAATAAAAATAAAGAAACTTTAATTATTTACATGCGCAAGAATGTTAATGTACTTTAAATTTTATAATGCATTTTTAAGAAAAATATCAAATATCAAAAAGTATATATCATACTTAATATCTTAATGATATTAAGTATGAACTATGCTTATAACGCATAAACATTTATAAAAGGATGTATTTTAAACATTCCATATTTTAAAAAAAATTTATTTTTATGCTTAAAATTACTTTTATACTACAGAACAGCGGAATCATTACTAAGTGTAATTCATAAGCAAAAAAGGAATTGATTTAAACAAAGATAATTAATATGAAAAAAAAAAATTTCTGTATTCTAATGAAATTAGAATATAATGTTGATAATTTTTGCCATTTCTCTAACCATAAGGTGTTTCGACAAGGCTGAATTATTGCATTGATAAATTTTTTGCACACGGTTTTTTTTTTGGAGCTCCAACTGCTATTTTGAACAGATTTGTAAATAAGATAGTATGTTGCTGTATATAATAAACAAAAATATATTGTTTTTGGTGTTGCAATGTTTAAGTATAATGCTTCGGTTATGGTTACAAAGTATAAATTTCAATTTGTATCAATTTCTAAGCAAACTGCTTACAAACTTTTCCAGAAAAACTAGGAAAAAAACGTATTGTTTGCATACTAAATATTTTTACTAATAAAAATTTAAGATTTTTTAGTTTTTCGCATTAAGCATTTGTGTATAATTTTAAAATTTTACGCATCTGTCAAAGTTAGACATAGGTAGAATAGTGGAATCAAAGCTTAGGTTTAACTTTGCAATAAAATACAGATAATTTTCTACATATAATAAAAAAATCTGACAAAATCTCTTTTATTTCTATCTCACAAATAGCTTTCGAAAACTAAAGAATTCGAGGATATAATTTTGAACTGTTTAGAAATTCCTTGTTTAACATTCACTACTCAAAAGTTATAAACATTTGCTTTCAGATTTAAAATAGTTTCTAAAAAAATTGTTTCTGTGTGAAAATTCAATGGATGCACGTGTGTGAAAACGTTCGAATGTAGACTGAATTCTGTTATTTTATTTTACAATGTTATATTTATTCTTCAAATCTTTTTAAAAAATTGATTAAACTTGTTTTTTAAAGTAAACTTTCTCAGAATTTTAACTAGGATAGCAAATGATTCCGTGTTCCTCTTTTTTTTTATACTAAACAAAATCTTCACTCACACACGAACCATTCTTTTTTTTTAAAAAAATTTCCTTATCTTTGCAACAAGGTGCAATCGAAGTTAAAATTTTTGAATATAAATGACTTTTTTTTTGGAAAGTAAAAATAATTCTTTACAGAAATTTAAAGTAAGGTTTTTGGTTTTATTTATAAGTAATAATGAGAGACAAAATATAAAAAATACGTTCTTTTTCTCTTTTTATTTCAAAATTAAAAACTAACATGTATGATTATTTTTGATGAAACAAAATAAAATAAATACTGTGTAATATACAAAACTTATGCCCTATGAATATTCATTGTACTGTTAAAAATTCTGTTAGACGGCCATTATACTGGTTGATGCTGCAATGAATACGAACGGAAAGCATACGGTTACATGGGAAATAAATACACATGCATGAATTTCTAAGCCTTTTGGCCATTTTTTTAATATTAAAGCATATTCAAATATGTCAGTGACTTATCATTTGAATCTTGAAATATTTCATAATGACTGTGATGATATGGAACTGACCTCTATAAATTTCTTGTTATTTTAATTCAAATCACTATATTTAAAATAAGGTTCTCTTTAAAAGACAAATTTTCTAGTATTAATAGTGTCATTTATCTCTTTAACATTTTTCTTAAGTTCTAGTTATATGTATTATAAAATCACGTACTATCATCAACTGCAATTTGGTTCTTTCCTCAAAAGTACCCAATAATAAACCTCCACGACAGCATGTATAATGAATCCAACATGAATATTTCAACATGCAAATAACAGAGTGGGAACAGAACTGAAATTTCCATCAGAGTGTTCGAAAAACTTCCCTCTTCAAAATTCAGTTCACAAGAACTGGATAGATGTCTGAATTAGAAATACCGCTTATAAATAATGATAAAAAAGAAAGTAAAGAAACAAGGACTGATGTTTAAGAAAGAAAAAAAGCTCAGATAAGAATAAAAGTCTAAAACTAAAAGAGACAATAAAAAGAATGTGCTAGCTGTAACTTATCAAACACTTAAAAGTCTCTGACACAGAGTAAGGTGAGAAAACCACTAAAAGTCACAATAGAAAAGCTAAACATTAAGTATTTTTAATTAATTCAGTTTTATTTAAATTACGAATAACATTTGATTCTATTAATTTATTTCCTATTTTTACACATTTTTTCATTCGCCATTAATGTAAGAAAAAAATATTTTATTTTATATAAGGGAGCAATGAATTCTACATTTTTCTCTCAAATTTTGATTGTTTGTTATTTTACCACCATGGCTGCATAGCTTCAATGTAAAATTTAAATTAACTAAATCATGTAACTATGACGTCACATAACTACAATTAAGGGTTTCCAATCAATCAGTTCCTTCGCTTCAATACTGGCAACTTTGGCTTTTCACAGAAACTATCTTTAAGAAAATGCTTATCTATCAACAATAATAATGCACTTTGGTTAACAAAATGCATTTGGTTTAAATACATTTATATAAGACGAGAATTTTTTTATTTTTTATTTTGGAAACTTTTTGCAGAATTCGAACATTTTTGCCCAATCATCAAATTTGAAATTATTCCTCAAATCTACCAGAGCAACAACAAGAACGAATCTAATGTAAATTTTAAATTGAATGAAGAACATGGGAATGCATTTATCATGTGACCGTCATAAATTTAGCATATTACCGTATGAAAAAATAGTGCTCATCCTTAAAATATGCTAAAAGATTCATATACTCGTGTATATCACAATATTGCCAGTTTATACGATTCATTACTGTTCGTTTTTATCTTTTCATTCAAAAAATTGCTTCATATTCAGATGTATAATTTAACCCAGGAGAGCAGATGCGCATTCGATACTAACGTTAATAGTCACGCGGGGTAACTGAGTCACCCGAATTTTTTTTAAGAATTATTTTCATTGTACACGATAAAAATCGTAATTCTAATTAATAATGTAACTAAGAAAAAGTATACTTACCTACTTTTAAGGAATTTTCAATTTGAGAAAAAATATCAAGCAAACTGAACCAAGAAGTTTCAAATGTGCGTGACTTTAATAAAGGACACAAATTTCAGACACTTTTCACTAATATTACAGGAATGACATTTTCAGGCAAAACTCTTATATTTTGTTCAAGTTATTGTAATTTTATTGTCGCTGATGATCTACAAATTGCATGTTACACTTTTTCTTGCTTGTGTCTTTTTGACAGGGTAAAATATGCCTAGTGGTACACATATGGATTCATATTTTTATTGAGGGAGTTCTCTAGGTAGCACTTGAAAATTTTCCTTTCAACTCAAACGTTTCATGTTCACCGCGTTTCTCAAATTTACTTTCGTTATCATGATTAATATGCATTATTTCAGCAGGTTCTTCCCTTGCTTGATCAGTTTCAACTTCCTTCTATAGAGATCACAGATGCCCATTTCTTTTTTTATATTCTGCTCATTTACATTTATAAACTCGTACCATGAGTGAGTGAATATTAACGTCACGCTGTTCAGTTGAACGAGGGAATTTGGCGACGGACCTCGTAATTTTGAACCATGGTCAAGTGAGGAGGACGACATCTGAGCTGGCACCCCTTCTCCTAACTACCAGACCACACTAACGGGAGGACATTTGAGCTCTCGACAGATTTAGCGTGCATTGCTCCCCTACAAGGTGGGTCTTCAATGGTACTAGGCTCGGACTCATGACACGCCAGCCACGAGTCCGTTACCTTGACCAATAGGCTACCACGGCCAAAAAATAAGTCGTACAACATAGCAATCAAAATCACTTTGTTCACAGGGGGAAATGTAGCATGTTCATAGGAAACATATAGGATCAAAAGTGGTCGTGCGGGGAATTTAGTCAAAACAAGTACCTTAAGATTGTTAAAAAAAATCGTTTGTGCCTCTCCGAAAAAAGAGGGGGATAAGTAAAAATTACATTTTAGTGTCCATGAAGACTGTATTATAGAAGAATACTGCCAAGGTCACACATTGGTAACAAATAAACAGTTTTCCAAGAATTAAGGATTTTGTGAGCATGGGGAGACTCTGTGCCCCCCGCGACCCCTCCGGGTTAATATTAATTGAAACAAATCACGTTTAATATTAAAGTAGTGTACAAGGTCTGCTCAAAAAGTTTCCTACCTTTGGTCAGAAAAAATATCTTAATTACTTCACGGGATTGGATTATACTCAAATTCAAAGTAGGCCTCTTGCACTTTCTCACTTAACCGAGTATTCTTCATTGCCGAAAGCACTTCTATAAAAGACTTCTTTTGAATTGGAGTTCAACTCTGCCTTCATGTTTTGCATTATCTCCTCTCTTCTCTGAGAAAGGGATCCTTTCAAAGACATTTTCATTTCTGAGAACAGCCAGAAGTCGAAAGGAGCCAGGTTCAGTGTTGATAGTGTACAAAAGGTCTTGTGCAACTTCAAGACTGAGTTCTTGCTGTTCCACCAACAGAAGTTTGGGTACAAATTTCGCAGCTGCTCTGCGTATGATCAAACAAAATTGCCTGTGCACAACCTGTACTGATCTCAACTTATTCAACAGTCTCTTGTACGGTCAAACAACGATCTTTCATTGTCAGATTTTCCACCTTTTTAACAACAGCTACATTTCGAATGGTTTGTGAACTCCCAAAACGCTGGTCACTTTCTACCAACTTGCGGCGACTTTTAAATCGTTTAAATTACCTCCTAATTTGTGTGACCCCCATACGATCGTCTCCAAACACTTGCTGAATCTTATAAGTTGTTGATTTTGACAAAATTTCATGCACTACCTCGGCACATGTAGCATGTCTCTTTTAGAGAAATAAAAATCCAAAGAACTCGAATAACAGCACCTTACTCGAGTGCTTGATGGAAACTAGTGATACACTAGAACGAAAGAAAAAATTCAAGCATGTGCATTAAGCTGTCATCTCCTTCCATGCACAGTGGCGCCGCTTTAGAATATCTACAGTGCGTGGGAAAATTCAAGGCCGGAAAGTTTTTGAAAAGATCTTGTAATTTTATAAATCAGTTAATAAACAGAGTCTTTTTCTAAGTTGAACTGAATTGTTTAAAAATTACTTCAAAGTTGTCAGTTAAATTTAATCCAATTCTTGTGCAATCACGTGACCGTTTTTACAATAATCAAAGTTTTTACAATGTGACGTTTTTACAAGCCTTGTGACAGCTCAGTAACTATGACTGAAAAAGATCAGTAATTTTTTCTATTGTTTAATTAATTCAAGGAACCCTGGACTAATCATTGTATAGACATAGTTATTTATATTTAATAACTTCAATTGGGTATCAGGTAAAACTTTTTTTGATATATTTGTATTTTTTTTCCTAAAAATGGAATATAACCTCATGTTTCTTCTTTCCCATTCTTATTTTAATAATCTCGACTAAGACAGCGGAACCAAAATTCTCATTTAGCTATCTGGAATTAACTTTAAGAATATGTAGAATTGTTACAAAATAAAATTGTGCTTCGTGTATAATATTTTGCCACACATATTATCGATAATTACCGCAACAACACATGGTTAGTAATTTATATACGACCACGTCTGGTTCAAAATATTTGATTAATATACATACATATTAATAATTAATTATTGCAATTTTTAAGTTAAAACCTCATTCAAAGAATTTTTCTGATATGCACTAACTCTAAATCCTGAAAGCATTGTATCATTAAGCATTTTTTGTTTAATGATGGTGTTTTCATACCCAAAAATTAACAAAATATGTATATATTCTGAAATCACTTGATATTTTATATTAGTTTCAGAAAGGACCTAGGAGATTGATAGTGTGTAGTTGTGTCAAACAAGCTCTACAAGTAAGCGAATTTGCACAATTTCAGAAATTGGAGGGAGATCAAGGTTACAAAAAGATTGAAAACGTGTGAATTTTTTTGTTGACAGAGTTTGATGCAGTTCTTGTGTTTGTAAGGCATCCATTCACGAAATCCAAATAGAACCTTCGATGAGGGAAGTGCTTGAAACTTAAGCTACAAGCGATGAAATTTTCAAAGCGATCTTCATATCTGTATTAAAAAAAACTATTTTGAATGGAGCATATTTGTGAATATTTCAAGCTATGGTGTGACTGCATTGGTTGGAAAAAGTGAGTCTCTAGAATCCAGCAAGTATCAGGAAATTCCACCCTCAGCCACTGTGACATCTATCGGCCTCTCTAGCAACTAGAAGGATGTTGCAAGATTTACGCCTCATATTGGATGATGCTGAGAAGATAATTCATCATGTTAGGTCTCTCTCTGCTCCCAATTTTCCGCTGAAGATCTTGGTATGATTCACTTCCATATCTTAGTGCACACAGAAGCGCAGTGGCTGTAAAAAAGCAGCTTAGCAAGACTTAACAAGACGCACTGGAAGTCACATTTATAGAGAAGCCTTTCATCCAACTGATGTTGATTGACTGCATAAATTGGGTGGGATACATTTCCGATATCTTTAAAAAACTAAATAAAATCACTTTTTTTAAGGAAGAGGAGGAATAAAATAAGAGAAGTGATAAAAGCCTTGTGCATGATTTAATTTTTAGTTGTAACATATGAAATGACACACTTCCACCACAGTGCGTTTTTAAGATTTTTTTCTGAAAAGACTTTTATAATATATTCGTATATTATGTACCGTTTTAAAGCTAAAACTTTGATTTATCTCACCTGATATGTTTTAATTAAAAATAGTGTAATTTTTCTATAATTTTATATATTTAATCATAGGATGTGGATTCTCAAGATTTGAGAGTATTACTTTTTTTATGAGTAGAACAGTGATCAGCTGCAGCAGCTGCCCGAAACATCAATGCCGCATTTGAAGGCGGCTTATAAAACAAAAGTACAGTTCGATGTTGGTACGCAAAGTTCGAATATGCTGACAAGAGGCCCGCAAATGAAGGCCGGAGAACATTGTGGATCCTAAGAGAGATAGTTGTACAAAAAACCAGTAATACCGTTATAGACTAAGCAGAAGAAACAGGCGTAACTCCTACAAAAATTTCCCATCATCTAAAAATGATTGGCAAAGTTAAGCAAAAATGGATAAATGGGTTCCTCGTGAACTGAATGAGAATAAAAAAAAACTTTTTGAAACATCTTCTACAATTCTTCTTCTCAACCAAAACGATCCGTTTCTCAATAGAATTGTGACGTGTGACGAAAAGTGGATTCTGTACAACAATCAGCGACTTTCAGCACAGTGGTTGGATCAAAGAAGGTTATGGATACTTTTTGATGCTCCTCAGCCAGTTTGTTCCACCACAACTTTCTAAAACTAGGCGAAACCATAAATATTGTAATGAAATCGATGAAATTCACCAGAAAGTTGCACAAATACTGCCGGTATTGTTCAATAAGAAAGGCCCAATTCTTCAGGGCCAACAATGCTAGACCATATGTTTCAATGATCACTCGTCAAAAATTGCACGCGTTGGGCAACGAAACTCTAGACCACCCACCATATTCACTTGACCTCTTATTTACCAATTATCACTTTTCCAAACATCTGGATAAACCCTACAAGAGAAACGCTTCAGAAATCTAACGGATGCTCAGATTGCATTCAATGAGTTTGTCGTCTCCAGAACAGCTGAATTTCATTATACCGGCATAGAAAAACTTGTTTCTCGTTGGCAAAAGTAGGTTAAAGGTAATGGTTCTTATTTTGATTAACAAAGTTTGTTCTATAAAAAGATATACATATTTAAAGAAGACCTTAAATATCAGACGTTTCATATAATACAACCTAATACATTTTAAAATATATGTTTAAAGTACAAACAGCTCTTGGGCTGCAAAAATTTTTCAAGACAAATGAGGTAAACCGTCGTACCAACTTTCTCTGAATTGTTGTTACCCACTGGCTAGGTTTGGAAAGAAGCACAGTAGATTATTTTCCCAACATTGACTCTAATGACACATGTATTTGGACAATGAACCCGTTTTCCTGTGACTCAAAACATATACCGTCTATAATAATCAATGAAATTTTTCAAAATCTCCTTGAGATAAGCTGACACAGCAATTTAAAACAGAAATACCGTGGAAAGAAACCAAAAAGAGTTCAGGATGTAAATATATTCAGAAAAGAATGCTGTTCATAAGACTGCAGTGGAAAGACATATGCATTTTACTTCAACATATCTCTGTAAGTATGACATTGCCAACGTAGATGCCCCCTTGATGAGTTTGACATTCTTCTGCTATAGAGAATACGCTTCTTTAAAAATTAAAGATTTAGACAGTCGTGGTAATTGAGTGGTCATGGTCGCGACCTCGTACCAGACGTTACTACATTCGAGTTATGATACCTCGAAATACTTTTCGGGTATCGGGGATGATGCACTTTAAATCTATCGAGTAAAGGAGTGACTATTTATTAACGTCATACGGGGGGCTACTACCGATGGACCTCGTAATTTTGAACCATGGTCAAGTGACGAGGACAATACCCGAGCCGTAATCCGAGCTTTCCTAACTTCTACACCACGCCAACAGGAGTACTTTGAGCCATGACAAATTTAACCTACATCAACGCATCGAGTCTTCAATGGCACATTCATGACACGCTGGCCACGAATCTATGACCATGACCCCCAGTCTTAAATCTCTCTCTCTCTCTCTCGAGGCTTTAATTATTCATGTTGACATAGTGTGAAAATTTGTTTTGCCAATTCAAATGTTGTCCTCTTCACTTGGCCGTGGTTTAAAATGACGGTGTCCATCCCCAATACCACTCATATTGCTTCTGAGAGTGATGTGAAATTTACAAAAAAGATTTTTAAGTAATTTAATATGCGTATCATGAAGATATATTTGTCTTACCCAAAAGAAACAGGAGACAAAACTCATGGGCGGTCACTGTAATTGATAATTTCATCACTTTTAAAATGCACTTGTGAAGTCGCTTTTAATTTGCTTTGCAATTAAAGTGTCAGTTTCTCGTTATCGATCATCTAATTATCCCCACCCCACCTTTTAAATTCTAATCAGAAGCTTCTAATCTTTTTTTTAAAAGAATTATGTTCAAATGGTATGAAAATAACTGAAAAATGTAATTAAGAACTGAAAAATGTAAATTAGACACCAATTACATTTTTTTCACCCTAATCTTGACATAAACGCCAAATCCGTGAAAATCCAACTGACGACACTCAAAAGACACCGCTCAGGCAAGCTTGAAATGTATGACGAAACTCACATAACGCAAGCAGGTGTTGAAAAATTGTTGACATGTTTTTCTCCGTAATTTGTTATGTTTTCGAGCGGGTTAATTAAACGTACACTAAGCACGATCTTGTATGACATCGTAGCGGAAAGAAAATATGAACTAGACCTGGATTGTTTAAAATAAATAAACACTCCGGCTGCAGCGATGCACGTTGATCTCAAGTGAAGGCCGCACTTTTGTAACAAACATGTCAGAAATATGGGCCGCGTTTCCTTCCTGCTTCCAAATCACACCATATTCATATAATAGTTTAATTGAAGCTGACAATCGCATCATCTGCGATATGATTACAGGCGACAAAACAAGATAGGGACGGTATCACGTAACGTTCTTGTGTTCCGCTCTGACATCATTGGATCTGGTCAACCACTGAAAAAGTCGTATCGGATTAATCGTTTGCGGCTTTACATTTTTATTAGTGGGAAAAACGATATTTAGGAACGTTTTCATTCTTGGAAAACTGCTTTAATTTATATACTTGTTTGGACGTTTCAGTGGAGAAAGATCAAAAATTGTCGCAATTCCGTAATTTTTATTTGTTATTAGTTTTGAGAAATTAAAATATTAAAAAGGAAGAGTTACTTTTCTGAAAAACAATGTTGTGTCAGAGGTTTGTTATCTCCTTGATTAATTTGTAAATGTAATATAAGTTCATCTCCTAAGAGAGAGAGATTCGAAAATCCATATATAAGTTCTTTGTTTCTTAAATTAAAATTTTTTTATTATAAAAAAAATAATTTTTTATTTTACACTTATCAATTGCTGGCACTTACGAACTATCGCTACCAGGACTTCGAACCGAAATTGAACCGAAAACCAGAAAAAAACCGTTATTTTTGGTCCGAACGAAAACCGTAACTGAACCGGGGGAAAATATCGATTTATCGATATATCTTCAGTCATTTTGCTACTGTAACCAACTTATCAATATTTTCTAATTTAACACCAACCATAAAATTATCATTACATGTACATTATTTCTCGATTTCCTGTTTCTCATGTTCCTTAGTACTTTTCTATTTCAGTTTCGCATAAAACTACTAGTAAATGGCAAATTTAATTTATTTGAACAAACTAAAAGTATACACGATTTTTTAAAGAAAAATATCAGTCTGGGTTATATCTTTCGCATCTTAGCATGCAATCATCTACGAATGTTTGTATAGACTATTTAGATGTGCAGAATTTAAAGAATATTTGGAACAAAATAAAACTTTTAGAAAAATCTATTTCAATCGTAAACGAGGAAACACTATCTTTTACAGCACGGGTGTCTAAACTGTGACCGCTTGTGGGTCGCATTGCAAAAATAATTTTTTTTTTCTGGGCCGCACATACAATATTTTTTTTAACAGATTGAAATAAAAATTAACTCTATGTAGTTTTATTAAAATAAATTAACGTGTTTTTATTATAATTTTTTTAATTTTGAATTAGACATGAATAGGTACACATTTATTTTAAATTTGTTAAAGTTTCGTTTCGTTTAGTTTGGATTTCATAAAGATGGAAAAAATTCAAGTTAAAGAGATGAATGAATTAGCGTTTGTGTTGAACAAGCAAATAGATATCGGGTTCAATAGACGAAGTTACAATTCTTAATGCATTTTCAAGATATTTGTCAGTGATCTTTGTCCTATTTTTGTTTTATGTATGCTTCCTTCTTGGAAAATAACTGTTCCCAAATATAAGTACTGCCAAAAGCTGAAGGCATTAATAAAGCCTGAGTGTGAAAATGAGGATATTTATCGCGCAGTGTTGGTAATCTTTATAAAACTCCAGTATAGAAATATTCCCAAATTTTTTTTTCAGTCGAATGTCACTTTGCAGTTCAAGGCATTCTATTTGAAGATTTAAAGGTAATTTATTTATTTCTAGAGAAAACGGGGTAGAAAATATATTGAAATATTCTTCGATTTTTCGAAAATCTTGAAATCTTCTTTCAAACTCTTCAATTAAATCGAAAATTAATTCAGCATATTTTGCATATTTTGTGCATACATTTATTTTTTTTAAATAAAAATATGTAAATTGAAATATTTTCATAATTTGCGTTTGGGCCGCATGCAGCCCGTGGGCCACACTTTAGACAAGCATGTTTTACAGAAAGCAATGAAAATGAAGACGATTTAGAGACTTTTTAAACAGCAAAGAATTGGCAATAAAAACACTTAGGTCCCCTATTTCTACCGAGATAGACGAATTAATTTTAAATAATTTTAGAAAGGTACGAAGGCTCGATAGATTTCTAGGAAGAGAATAAAATTACCTATTCACACTTGAAAAGACTGGAATGGGGGTTTGGGCAACTCCAGCTACACGAATTAGAGTTGAAAGGTCGTTTTCAGTTTTGAAGTTTATTATCCGAGACAACAAAAGTAATCTCAGTGAAACTACGTTAAAATATACATTAATAATTAGAGTCAATTTTTATATGTTAAATTAACAAATGAATATATTTTTCATTATTATTGCAGGCCAAGTGCCCGGTCATATGACGAGGGTACGCATAACCGACATAATCATGAACGTAGGTGTCAATTGGGATTTTAATAATGGATAACAATGCCGATGTGCTTGCCGTTCTCTGTTCACTTTTCGTATCGTACAGGCTGGTTAGTCCATAGAATCCATAGATCGCAACCATAGATCGCAACCATATTTGTGATATTGAATAAAATTGCATGGATTCTAAAAACGGAATAAGCTAACGAGAAAATGGAAAGCGTAGTCGAAATGATACTATGTGAAAAATAATAATTAATTAATCATAAGCAGTTATAAACAAAAAAATAATAACTAATATTTTTTATTTAACTTGTTTATTTTATTTTATTACTAGCTTTTACCCACTGCTTCGCTCGCGTTGATGTCTTTAAATAAATCTGACAAAGACATAATCATTATCATTAGAAAGTAAATAAAATAATATGATAATTTTTTATTGCTTGACTTGGACCATTAAAATTTAAAAATTCTAAAATTGAGCTTAGTTTAATAAATTGAAAACATACTTTATTTTAATAATTAACAGCAAAAATTCAATAACTTAAACTATTAATGTTTCAAAAAGTTGAAAGTATCTACGTTTCATATATAATTCCTCTTTAAAAGACCTCAAAACAGTATATTATTCTAAGATGCTATTGTATTAAATGTTCTTCCGTCACTTGAAAATATGTGAAGATTTCAGGCATGACACACGCGAACAGGCTACATGTAGTTGGCCAAGGGAAAAGCATTGTTTTTCCAAATGCACCCCTGCTATCTGCAATATTTGCTCTTGTATTTGTTAATAGTAACAGCAAAACTGAGCTTGATTGGAAATTGAACTCGTTTGAATTGAAATGGTAGGTCAATGGGGATAATTGAAATTCGAGACATGATAACACTTTCCTTTTTCATGACAGCTGTTAAAATAGAGGCACCAAATATATTCTGCGTCAATTTGCTCGTAATCATATTCGTTTTCAGACTGAATTTTTCAACTTTCGCCCCTAAGAGCTTGATGATTTAATACAGGCTCCGATTTCATTTGTCGGTGTACTCCTCTGAATTACAGGGAAAGCTTGTGATCCGAAGCCTTGTTCCATTACATAGTCAAGGAGCATCGAGATTTCTCCTATGCATAACTGGTACATTTAGCTTTAATTGAAATTTATGTGAGGGTACACGCAATAGTTCGTGCTAATTTAAGAACTCTGTGGGATATGTACTTTGTTCTTTATCTATGATTGTATTCATTGATAAACATTCCTTCGTTCCCCCCAGCACGTCGCTTAAATTTTCAGTGTTGATTTTATTGACAACATCATTGTTAGGTGCCAATATTGATCTTGCGCACAACCACTGATCACAATTTAAATTTTGTTGCAAGCCTGGGTAAATTTGAGCAATAAGATCTACATCATTTTCTACTATAAATTACGAAATTCACTAGAAAGTAAAATATAACCTCCAACGCATCTGCGTCCAAACATCCACCACCGATTTTCAATTGCGTCTCTGCATAATATTCCGAATTTACGTCGTTATGAAAATGCACTCTCATATTCATTTTCAGACTGAATTTTTCAACTTTCGCCCTTAAGCTTGATGATTTAATACCGGCTCTGATTCCATCTGCCGTTGTACCCTTCTAGATTACAGAGAGAGTTTTTGCCAGAAATCACCAGCCAATATATAAAACTACCCTTTCTCCCATAATATCTGTACTATCTCGTAAATCCTGAAGAGTCCGATTTGACGCATCTATAGCTTTCTTGAGAGACATCATACTTTCATCCTACACTAAAAACTTACATTGTCGAAGCATCCTGCCTCGAGAGCTATTTTCGCTGAAATTACAGATGGGTGAATCTTCATGTGCAATATTCAACGATAATTTTAAAACGGAATGTGCAGTATGACCGCCGGTCAGTAGTGTCGTGGCTATACAGGAAGAAGCCACAGCAACTGCTATCTTCTGGTTTTTTCTAATAATAAGTTTAGCAAAAACGTTTTTCTGGTTCCTCAAGGGGTGTCGAGAAAAAAGAGTGCACCACTGCCGGATTCTATTATACGCAAAATTTGTTGGAAAACATTACTTTGTTCTGAAGTTAACTGATGGATCAATTCTGTTATTTGATGTTGCAATGCAACAAAACTGTAGTCTAATTCTCGAGCAATTTCATTATTGAAGTCATTTCTGTCGACTTGTCACTGACTAATCATTCCAAAATCATGTAGTTTCTTCCCCACCATTGTGAAAACCTTATTTTCAATTATTATTAGCGTTTCGTTGCAATGTGTTCATTGAAAGTACTTGCTGCAATCGTCACAAAACATCTTCCGCCATGTACTCTTTGTACTTATTCCAAAGGGCTTAGGAAGACCGCAAGATGATATAAGTATTGCGTAAATTTCCCTAATTTTATTCGGCGATTGACATTGTATGGCTTCTTAAATAGTTATATCTTGTATATCTTCATAATAATAACTCCCTGTAAAATATCTGGCTCAGAATAAGTGAAAATTTTTGTGCAAAATATGAACATTGGAATAAGGTTAAAAAAACTTCTAAAAGTACATATTAAATATTCGATATATCAAAACTTTTTATGAAACTGCCATTTAATATTACCATAGAGCTTTCAATATCCCACAATTTGCTGAAACTGTATGTCGTTTCTCTTTTTAAAAAGTGGGAGAAAAATTGCATTAAAATTTCTGGGATTATTGGAATAGAGAATCTCTTAGCCAACTTGGCGATATTTCTCAAAGTTTGAGTTTGAAATTTAATAAACCTAACGTATAATAAACATTTGACATTAAAAAAAAACCATTAAAAAATTGCTTTTTGTAAAGATATTAAATTACACTTATGTTTCAATTATTTGTTACAAATGTGAGAAAATTTTTATTACAATTTCCGGTATGACAAAACGCATAATCTTGAGCCAACTTGGCGGGAAGTTTGCAACGCCCCACGGCTTTACTTGCGTTATTTCCGTTCCCGTAGGAATACGGGCATAAAATATACCCTATGTTACTTGCTGATAATGTAGCTATCCATAGGGGAAAGAATTTTTAAAATCGACCAGGCCGTCGCGCGTTTGCGTTTCAGAGATTAGCCGGAACAAATAGACAGACCGACAAAAATTTTAAAAATTAATTTTTTGATATAAGTACCGTACATACTTTTAAATGCATATAGTAAAAAGCTGTTAATTTCAAATTTTTAACAGATACTTCAATTTTATTTTTTTGTTAAAATTTCTGGTTTTGACTAAATGCATAATCTTACGCCAACTTGGCGGGGAATAAATAACGCCCCAAGGTTTTACCCACGTAGTTCCCGTTACCGTAGAAATACGGGGATAAAATATACCCTATGTTACTCGCTGATAATGTAGCTTTTCATTGGTGAAAGAATTTTTAAAATCGGTCCAGCAGTTTCAGATATTAGCCAGAACAAATAGACAGACGGACAGACAAAAATTTTAAAAATTGATTTTTTGAAAAAAGTATCGTATATACTCTTAAATGCATTTAGTAAAAAACTGTCAATTTGAAATTACAGATAAACGCTTCAATTTTATTTATTTGCATAGATTAATTTTATTATTAAATCTTATTATTCAAAAATTCAGGAAATCCCAGATTCACATATTAGATTCGCACTAACCATATCAACGAACCGTTATGCTTAAATTGGTGGTAAGCGGAGAAGTATAATAAGAAGCGCATGGTTGCCAATTCAGCACTTACGATACGTGTGAAATTGGGATTGCCAATTCGGTGAGTTATCTTAAAAGTTGAAATAGCTGTGGTAGTACGTAATTGTTTTACAGTGTGTATGGCTCTAACAATTACAATGTATTTAGATCAGCGCTTCTCAAACTGTGGGATGCGATCCTTAGAAGGGGCGTGATGGCTCTACCAGGGGCGCGAGCATATTAAAAAGTTGAAAACAAAAGATTATTTTAAAAAATATTAATTTACTGTATGTAAACAAACAGAATACATTCTGTTATAATAAAAAATAAAATACACATTTGCATTGATATAATACGCTTATAAATGAATCACGGGCCGTGGGTAGCCTAGTGGTTAGAGCATCGGACCCCAGACAGGAAGGCCTGGGTTCGATTGCCCAATGCCACCAAATGCCCACCGAGTATAAATCGGAGAACGTGCTCGTTAAATCTGTGGGTCCAAACAGTGTCGCCATCTATCGTGTTGTTTGAGCAAAATCGCACTGTCACCTTCTTGGGGGGCTCAAAGCTTAGGCTAACGACAGGCGTAAAATTCTAGCCCTTAGCCGCGATGAATTTCGTGGACCTTGATCTGATGTTACTGTCGATCAGGTGGCATAAGCAACAACAACAACATAAATGAATCACTCTGTACAATGTATTTTACAATTAATTTAACAATACTCAGTTAAAAACAAGTTTGAAAATTATCAGTGATCTTATGGGTTTATATTAAAACTTATCTTGATAATTTGTATGGTTTATAATTAATCCCTTAATTGCCAATTAGATGTTACGCGATTTGCTCCGCAGTGCTACCGTTTTACCCATAGACGCTCGCATGTGATGTTTTTTTGGAAGAAGGGGGGGGGGCAGAAAAAAAGAATAAATAAGAGCAAATCTTCTGAAATAAGTAAATCCTTCGCAAACACTGTCACTGTCCTTTTATTGCATTCCAAAGCCTTCCGAACAATTTTATGGACAGCAGTGCACAGAAAAGATCGTACTTCGGAAAGACGTATATGTACATTCAGAAAATTAATGCTTTGGCTAAGCAAGACGTTTATGTAAGCCTGTGGTACTTAAGAGGTTAAAGTCGTATTGTAGCTTTAACGACAAATTATAGTATTATTGAATTCAATACATTTTAATTGGATGGAGGTTGGGGGGGGGGACGATAGCACTGATTTAGAAAAAAATATTGGTTGGATCCAATTTTAACCCTCACCTTTATTTATTGCCAAATTGTCAAATTATTATCCTCATATTAGACAGAAGTCCAATACAGAAAAGTGAGCTGTTAGCGCAATTTAAAACAATTTGTTTTTCTTCTGTGTCAAAAGTAAGTTCTAAAATAGGATTTTACTGAAATTAGAATAGAAAGATTAATAACCTCTATAATAAGTAAAGATTGTTATTGATTTTTAAATCATTAAATTGTTTAACAATGTAGAAATAATGCTGTTGAAGTACAAATAATGCTATTTCAGTTAATTTAAATAATAGATATATCCCTTTTTATGCATGTATACATATATGTTTGTGATTTATTTTTCATACCGGCATTCTTGTAATATTTTGAAATAGTTTTATAAGCTTTATTTCAAAACTTCTTTGAAAACTTAAAAGGGGACAAATTTTTTAAAAAAAAACTTTTTTTTTAATATTTTTTAAACATAGAGAAAAAACAACAATACGAAAAATCGTTATATATCTACCCCACTGATCACTGTCCACGAAATTATGCTTCAGACTAAATAATAATAATAATAATAAAACAATGGAAATAAATTCAGGGAAAAAACATACGCGCAGAATAAATTTCTTTAACCTGTTATAACTTCTATTAATCCACTCTGTTCTAAGAGAATCGTAGATTCCTTCACACACACATTGCGTATCATTTTTCAAATCTATATATATATATATATATATATAAATAGATGTTTGTATATATGACCTCGCTTCACTCCAACACCGTTCAACCGATCACTATGAATAAATTATAGTTTTAAAAAAACTAAAAAACACGCTTTTATACTGAATCGAACTAAAAAGTAAAAAAATAATTCTTAATATAAGAATAAAATGACTAACGAGAAAATTAATGTCATTGGGGTAAAAGCGTGGGTTGTTCTATAAATGTATCAATTGTTATAATTTCTAACCTATTCCGAAATGTAGTACAAAGCACCCCACGCTTTTACCACAATGACATTAATTTTCTCGTTAGTCATTTTATTCTTATATTAAGAATTAATTTTTTTACTTTTTAGTTCGATTCAGTATAAAAGCGTGTTTTTTTAGTTTTTTTTTAAACTATAATTTATTTTTCATTTTTTAGTTCGAACTACAATAAAAGCGTGTTTTTTAGTTTTTTAAACTATCATTTATTCATTGTTGAATTTATCCTTGAGTTCGATATTTGAAGCTGGAATTACGTGGCTGCTGGAATTAGTCTTGCTCTTCGATGGATATTAATTAACGGGTCTGAAGTGAATTTACTCTCTCCGTTTACGGGGCCTCGTATGAGTCCCATATCGTTATATTAGATTCCGTCTCTATAGAACAGGTCAATAAAATAAAAGTGTGTTAAGAAGAAAAAGTTCGAATTAAAAAAATTTTAATGTACACTGTTTTTACAACGGACTAAAAATTATTAAATTCCTCCTTTTCATTTTTTTTTTTTTTTTTTTTTTTTTTTGTTCTTTATTCACATTTTCATGCATTGTCATCCACTTCTGAGCTATGATCGAAATTTCAAGTCTCTAGCTCATCGGAAAGTCACGCAGTTTAAAATCAATTACAAAATTCCACCCGGACAGACATTAAAGAAAGCGAGTTAATAAAAACATGGTAATATTGAGTGTCAATCGTTTTTTCTCACCTTTTAAACGTATTCCTATAATGTTAATTCGTGTCATCACTTCTAAACGTATTGCTTTATAAAAGTAAAAAATATTTAGCAGTTGGAACGTAAATTATTTTTTTTTCACATGTACGAGCCTTTTTTTTTATTTTCATTTTCAAAAAAATGTTTATATTATGGACAGAAATTGCTAACACACACCCACCCTCCACTTTCTCAAATACAGAACACTTTTTTGTTTGTTTTATTTCTGTTAACCGCAAGTGTATTTTATACTTGCATATAATTAGCTTTAAATTCAAAACATTTGCTGTTGGGTTACACTTTATTCTTTTAGACGCTAAATCTGGAATAAGTCGCCAAATCTGAAATGATGTATGAAATTGGTCGCCAAATCTAAAGATGGTATATAGAATTAGTCGCCAAATTTAAAAATGGAAAATGCAATAAGTCGCCAAATCTGGAAGTGGAATATGGAATTGTCGCCAAATCTGATTATCCTTATTCTTGACGATCCTGAAAAGGAAAATGGAACAAAATTATGAAATTATTGTATTGTCATCGGTCCTTGACAAGTGTGCAAAATTTGGAATTAATCTGACCTTTTAAAGTGAGTAAAAATCGAGTTCCAAGATTTCGTTACATGCAAGTGAAACTTATAAAAGCGTGTTAAAAATGGCATGTATATGTATTTTTTTGTGTGTGTGGAGAATGTTTTGTGCTATCCTCTTTGTTGCAGCTCCCCACCAGGTGGCGTTACAACATATCAACTTCTGCACCGTTCAATCAATCGCTAAGTTACCAATGTAGTCACCAAAAAGGATGCCAACTTGGCTCTATTACCAACATTTCGCTATGTTTCGATTGAATCGCCATTATAATGTAAGGAACGGCGTTGCTTGCGAATATTATAATTTTAACATAAAATAAATACAACAGAAGGTAATATAATATTAACGTATTACACATCCAGATATAAATTATTCATACTATTTTAAGAGGTCATTACACAAAATTTGTAATATTGTGTTACTTTTGCAGCAAAGATCATCTTAGGAAGGTGTTTTCAAAAATCGACCCACAAGAGACTTAAGGGGCGTTATACATAAATAAATTATAATTTAAAAAACTAAAGAAAACGCTTTTATACTGAATCGAACTAAAAAGTAAAAAAATAATTTTTAATATAAGAATAAAATGATGAACGAGAAAATTAATGTCATTGGGGTAAAAGCGTGGGGTGTTCCATAAATATATCAATTGTTATAGTTTCTAACTTCTTTCAATTCCGAAATTGCACCCCACGCTTTTACCCCTAATGACATTAATTTTCTCTCTTCATCATTTTATTCTTATATTAAGAATTATTTTTTTATTTTTAGTTCGATTCAGTATAAAAGCGTGTTCTTTAGTTTTTTTAAATTATAATTTATTTTTCATTTTTTAGTTCGATCTACAAAAAAAGCGTGTTTTTTAGTTTTTTAAACTGTCATATTTTCATTGTTGAATTTATCCTGAGTTTGATATTTGGAGCCAGAATTATGTGGCTGCTGGAATAAGTCTTGCTCTTCAATGGATTATAATTGAAGGGTCTGAAGTGTATTTATTCTCTCTGTTTACGGGGCCTCGGGTGAGTTCTGTATCGTTATATTAGATTCCGTCTCAAAAGAACAAGTCAAACAAATAAAATGTGTGATAAGAAGGAAAAAAGATTGAATTAAAAAAAAATTTAAGGTATCACATGTTTTTATAACGGACTTTAAAGAGTATAAAATTCCTCCTTTTCGGTTTTTTTTTTCCTTCTTTTTTCACATTTTTATGTATTGTCATCCACTTCTGAGATATGGTCCAAATTTCAAGTCTCTAGCTCATCCGAAAGTCACACAGTTTAAAATCAATTACAAAATTCCACCCGGACAGACATTAAAGAAAAAGTGAGTTATTAAAAACATGGTAATATTAAGTGTCAATCGTATTCTCACCTTTTAAACGTATTGCCATAATGTTAATTCGAATCATCACTTCTAAACGTATAGCTTTGTAAAAATAAAAAATATTTAGTAGTTAGAACATAAATTATTTTTTTCACATCACGAGCCTATTTTTTTTATTTTCATTTTCAGAAAAAATGTTTATATTATAAATTGATAACACAAACCCACTCTCCACTTTCTCACATACAGAACACTTTTTTTCTTTGTTATATTTTTATAAACCACAAGTGTATTAATTAAAAACACTCGCTGTAGGGTTACACCTTTTTCTTTTAGTCGCTAAATCTGGAATTAGTCGCCAAATCTGGAAATTTTATATGGAATTAGTCGCCAAATCTGGAAATGGTATATCGAATTAGTCGCCAAATCTGAAAATTGTATGTGCAATAAGTTGCCAAATCTGGAAGTGATATATTTAATTGTCGCCAAATCCGATTATTGTGATTCCTGACGATCCTGATGAGGACAATGGAACAAAATTATGAAATTATTCTATTGTCATCGGGCCTTGACAAGTGTGCAAAATTTCGAATTAATCTGACCTTTTTAAGTGGGTGAAAATCGAGTTCCAAGATTCCGTTACATGCATGTGAAACTTATAAAAGCGTGTTAAAAATAAATCTACAGATTTGAAATTTAACAAATATGGGATTTTTGTTCAGCTGAGATATGCAGAAAAGCTTTCCTTTTTTGTTTAATTTGCAGTTCACGTAAAATTAAATCATTAAAAACTTTGTCCTTCGATCTGTATTGTTTAATGTTTCAATTCACTCGTGCGAAGAACAGGTATACCAGCTAGTATTGTATAATCTCTTTTAAATAATACATTTTTTAAATTTCTTCATTTGTCTTTGACATTTTGAGGAAAATTTTGAAATGGAATGAGATATATACCAGCTCGGGGGTGTCGTCCTTGTCACTTAGTTGTGGTTCAAAATCACGAGGTCCATCATCATAATCCCTCGTGTTTCTTCGACGACGTTAATTAACAACCAATCAATCAATTGACATAACAGGGATTTTTAATATTTTTAGCATGTATCGTATGAAGGTTTCCTGTCTCAATTTTAAATTTTTCGCCCATATTCTAAGATCCCAGATGTTTATTGACGCAGTTAAAAATAATTATCAGTTCAACAGCAATAAGATATTATTAAAAATATGGAAAGAGTAATCATTCATATTCTTCCCTTCAAAACATAATTCTTGATGTGTTACTGATTCTATCGCATTTATTAAATATTAAACTATTCGTGTTTTAAACAAACTTGAAAAAACAGCTGGAAATTAAGTACTATTAAAAAGGTAATTTCAAACAACATTTAAATCGATTTACTGTTTTAATGAATGCTTAAATAAATTGATGTTTCGCCCTGCAATGTTATTTAAAATACTTATAATTTTCTTTATGATGCAATTTCTTTTGATATTGTAATAATCAACCTACAACAACTTTTGACTCATTTTTTTCTTTTTATTCATGCTTAATCGAAAACGATAATTATATAATCAAACGCACTGATCAAATATAGAATGATTGATGTGTATCTATATTTACATTAGACACACAAGATTTTAACAGATAATTGCTTTACCCTAAAAGGTAAATACAAATTTTATAACGATGTCGGCAAATGGTTTTTGTCTCGTTATATTTGGAACGAATTCTGAGCTAGATTATTTTCAGATAAGAAAACAACTTAAAATATTTTTGTAAAAATAGTTTTCATAAAAATATGTAAATAATATATTTTTCATTGAGAAGCACAACTGTACAGAAGGTCGCTCGCCCTTTATGGAAAAGATTTTGTAATTCATTTTCTCGTACGCATTTTGAGATAAACTTTGGCAACTTCAAAATAATCGTCTGCGAAGCTCAGTTTAGTTTGATTTGTAAAATAAAAGATTTATTTTAAAGATGGCTCCTAAAAATGGTGTATGATTCGAAGGTTACGTAATTACGCTTTTCAAGGAGAAACATTCGTATCAACAAATTTAAAAGTGGAGTAAAAATCTCGATTTTTGCATTTCAATCAAAGGTATTTATAATACAGTATAGCGTCGTTTTTCCGAATCAATTGGAACCTGACACCATTCGGATACACGATTGTTCGGATAACCGAATGCGATCCATGCAGTATATGACACCGGACACTACACGAATATTGAAAATCATGCAGGAAACGCGCTTGCAGAAAAAACAAAATTGGTGCAAAATGTCACAGCTTTATTGTGGAAAATAATCACTTATTTTTCGCTATACACCTTCGTTTTTTCGCTGCAAGGTCTCTGATTCTCTTGAGCTGCAGTAGTTGAATAGGGCGGTACTCTGATTGTTGTTCGTACCACTCTATAGCTGTCTCTAACGCAGACCCTTGATATTTTCGTTGTTGTTGCTGCCCGCCACTTCTGGCCTCACGCGAAACAACTGTTGAGCACATTGCACTGTTCGAAATCGTATCAGGACTTTGGTCCGGATATTTGACGCTCCAGATAATAAAAGTTCGGATAAACGACTGTGTGTTAAATTTGAAAGGAAAAAAGCGTCTAGTAGAAAGTAAAAATGTAAACATGATCACGAAACTTCATCCTAAGACTGTTCAAACACAGGCGACTATCAAGAAAGTGACGTCTCTGATCCTAAAAGAAAATCAGCCGACTCAAAGATTCATTGCATCGAAACTAGGAATACCATCCGGAATTGTAATTAAAATCATTCATAATGATTTAAAATTAAGATGTTTAAATCTAAAGTTTGTCTCCTTTTTTAAAACATATTGCTGAAAGAAAAGCAAATTGTAGAAAATTATGTAAAAACACTTAGTTATTGAAAAATGGAAATTTGTGGTAACACTCGATGAGGTATGGGTATATTAAAGTGACTGTAGTGAAAGAATATTAATTTTCTATTGCTCAACTGACGGGAATGACTGTACGAAATGGCTTCATCAGTTTACAGTTAAGTTCCCAAAGAGATTAATGATAATTGCAAGATTTTCTAACTATGGCAAATTAAAAATCAAAAAAGTCTCAAGTAAAGCCAAATTTAGTTCACTTAACTAACAACAGAATATTTTGAACCAATTTTTGAAGAAGAAATTGCAGCTTTACAAGGAAAAGAGATTGATATAGTTGAGCTTCATACGGACAAAGCCTCTAGTCACACGTTTAAATCAACTGACGCTTATTTAACAAAGAAAAAGTCAGAAACAGGAGTAAAGTGTACCCCCAATTGATAAAATACGTGCAAAGTCACCCTATGCTTCTGCAATAGACTTTTGTGCTTTCGATTTATTAAAACGAGCTTAGAAAAACGGCATCCAAGAACACTAAACGGACTTTGGAAAACGGTTCGAAAGGAATGGAGTAGAATTTGCATGTCAGTACTTTACTTTCATGAAAAATTCAAGTTAGAGCTACTGTTAAAAATCATAGCTATCAGATAGAAGCAGATTTCCACAAAAAATACTGTATTTATTAATAAAAATTAACTATCAAAATCGTTTCCATAAAGTGTGAATGACCTTCTGTATATATTAGGGTCAATCGAAAAAGAATTTTTTTTTAGAATTGCGAATCTACCTATGCGGAAAAGATGTTCTCGGGTATATATATGAAGAAAAATTAATAAATAAATGAATACACTAATTAATAAATAAATAAATTACTTTTAATGTATGCTAACTTTTCAATATGGCTCTGTTTTTTCTATTTTGTTGAAAATTTCTGCTGTACGGGGAAGGTGGATCTGTAAAGTATACTTAACCCTAATTTTGCTGGTCCTAATTCAGCAACAGCTTTAGAAATTATAATAGGTCTCCATTTTAGTCCATAGCTCTTTTGGTTTCTTCCATTTTAAAGTTCTAACTCTGTTTCCTGTTTTTTATACATACGCTTATTTAAATCTAGTACAATATACATTTCCACCATCTTTTTTATAGTTATGTTTCCTAGAATCTGGTTTCTATCTTTTAGCTTTGTTGGTTGTATAATTTTGTCTAGTTATTTTTTCATTTTATGATACTATATATATATATATATATATATATACATACATAATAATTAGTTCATATGTTAAGTACTGCCACAAGAGAAATGAGGTCTAAGTATTTGAGCTTTTTTCCAATTTCTACTATTAGCTCACTCTCTCCCTACATATATATATAGATTTATTTATTTGTTTATTTATATACCTTGTTCAAATTTTCAAATGTTAATAAAATACTTTCTATTCACCCAATCAAGTTCACAAATAAATTTTTTTAACTTGTAGTGGATGATACTTGATGTTAATACAGTTTATACAAATATTAATTCAGAAATGACCGGTTAATTAATCAAATTAATTGCCGGTTTTCGACGCCAACTTAGACTCGTCTCTATTGTTGTATAAATATAACTGTTAAAACAATGACAACAGTTGGCGTCGAAAACCGATTTTTCAGCCAAACTAGCTAAACCGGGTGTGCATTGTTCCAACAATGCAGACAAGCCATGCTCTTTTTTCTTTCAATTCCTACTATAAGTTCACTCTCTCTATATATATATGTGTTCAAAATTTTAATCGTTAATAAAATACTTGCTGTTCATCCGTTCAAAGTAAGAATTGATTTTTTTTAAAAAAATTACATTACTTGTTTATGGAAAAAGGTCCAAGTAATTTTTGCTAAGAAAAACAAGCGGGTTAGTACTTTTTAACATTTATTACGATGAGAGGACACCTATTAAGTTGTTACAAGAAAAAAAAACATGTACATTTTTATCATCTTTAAGTATTAAATTTAAAAAGAAAAAAAACTATTGTCGAAATGACAGTGCACGAAAAAAGGAAGACGGAGAAAAAAGCTTGGATCGAACTGAGATTCGGCTTGGGAAGAGAGAGCTGGGTTATGAAATGTTGCAATGTACACTGTACTGTTCACTCTTCTCACTTATCAATAATCGTCGCTTTGGGTTATTTATATTGTAAAAAAAATAATAATTTTACTTTGAGTCTAAAACCTTCTAACCATTATTTTGTCTTTTTCCGTTTTTTTCGAAAATTCAAGCCATTGTGGCAGTATACAATTTCGAAACTATTTTCTCCTAATCTCCATGCCATAAATCATCTTTTTCCTGTTAATAATCTTTTTTTTTCGCAGTAGAAAAGTAAAAACGTTAAAGATATTGTATTCCTACTCCATTGCATTTTTAATAAATATCTTTAAAAGAAACAAGTTAATAATATTCCAAATTTAAATATTCGTAATTAAATATCATACCATTACAAGCAACTTAAGAGGGGGGGGGGATTTTCATTTGACTATCATATTGCAAATCCTCATATAACTAAAATTACACTCAGTGGTGCAATAGCCCATGAAAGGCCAAAGCCCATTGTGCCCATCTCAGTTTTCGTGCATGAGCAGATGTTTCGGTCAGATGGTCAGTCTGATGTGAAACCCTCAGGGTTTAGTTCCCAAGCAAGCTTGGTATTCAGTTATCGACCCACTGAAGGGATGAAAGGTAAAGACGACCTTGCCCAGCACGGGAATACTCATGTAACAACTACTCGTATTTTCCTAATAATTACTCATCGCTCTGCAAAAACTAGAGCAGATTTTTGAAGGAATTTCTTGAAGGATATGCAATGATTATCTATATTGGAGGATATGTTCTATGGATTAAGAAATTAGTAAGTTTTAAGTAAGTAATGAATCTTATATATAGTAAGTTTATTTCTCAGAAAATTAGAACAAACATTGGTCAAGATATGAAACTAGACCTCGTATTCTGATTCCTGCGAACGCTTTATTATCTCCGTGCAACTTTAAAGAAGTATATAAAGTCATACATAACCAAATTGTAGTATGGTCATATGTATAACATTATTCAAAATAAACACACTTATTATATTCTACCGACCGGCTGAGTGGCGTAGTTGGTTTGTCGCTGGCCTTGTATGCCCAAGTTTTCGCGGTCAACCCCCGGCCCAAGTTGGTAGATTTTCATGATGCAGAAAATTGACAGCGTTCAAGATCCCTAGAGTGTTTGTTTGGCTTGGATATATGCTCTCGGTAAAATTAAACTCCTAACTACGATTTCTCAACGTCAGAGCTCAGGTGCCTCCCTCTGGGGTGAGTGAGTGAGTGAATATTCACGTCGCACTATTCGGCTACTCGAGGGCTTTTGGCGACGGATCTCGTAATTTTGAGCCATGGTCAAGTGACGCCACCCTCGGGAGAGGAAACTAAGTGTCAAAATTAAAATTGAGGCAATTGGTATTCCATCTATATGGTGACGCATTAAAAAGTGATACCAGCTCCCGGGGAATGTACTAGGTCTTAATTGGTAAATACTAATCCACAGCTCCATTGGAAATTAAAACATTCACTCATTGCCTTTTGCCACAATTACAACTTGAATTTTAAAAAATTTAAAAATTAATAATTTTACGTTTGATAATTTTTGATTATTTACTTAATACAGCGTATCACTTATTTTGATACTCATGATTTTAACAGCTTCTCTCTCTCTCTTTATATATATATATATATATAATTGTAAAGAATAGTAAAGATATTGTTGAGTATATGCAAGGTAAGAGTGTTAAATCTTTGCATAGCTTTGATTTTGAAGACTTATTCAACTCTATTGATATAGAGGATATGATTAAAGTACTTAGAAATGTTTATGTTAAATATTCATTAAATAAATTGATAAACTATGATAAATATAATATTATTATACAATTTGTTTTGAAAGAAAATTACATATTTCATAATGACTCATATTATCAACAAATTAAAGGTCTGCCACAGGGTGGCCCAGCTAGTAATAGTCTGGCTAATATCTATTTACACTATTACGAGAATGAAAAAATTGATACAGACTCTTGTTACTTTTTTAGATACATCGATGATCTAATTATTTTCAGTAATAAAGTTGACTTTACTCCTATATTTGATTATTATCCAACCTACCTGTGAAACTATTAAAAACCAATTGCAATATAGAGTCAGCAAATTTCCTTGATCTAGAATTAAAAGTTGAAAATAATATGCTAAAAAGTAATATTTTTGATAAAAGAGACTCTTTTGATTTTAATGTTATAAAAATGCCATATTGGAATAGTACCCTTCACATTTCAATTTTTAGAAATATCATTCTAAACTATATAAAAAGAAATAATGATTTAGTATCTGAAGAAGTATTGAGAATTAATAATTATAAAAAATTCTTTCAAAGTTGCCTAGACTATAACTATCCAGCTAATTTTATTTATAAATATATGTCATCAAAGTTATAGCTATTTAATTATTTTTATTTTAAGTATTCATTTCTATTTATTTATAGTATATAATTTTATTGTTATATTTCTTAATATATTTAGTCTATAGTATATAATATTCTTAATATATGCTTATATTAAGTTTAGTTACTAAAAATATACATAGATGGCGCCTTTATTCTTAGTATTGCTGTGTTTTTTTGATGCAGTGAGTCAGTACATTGTGGAATCTGTATACATCGGGTAAGATTAGAGTTTCTTTGCTCATTTACATTATTGTTAATTATGGTTATATTCATTATTAACCTCTCTTGCAAATATTTTTGTTTATACATATTTATATTTGTCTATTTCTTCCGGATTCCTATGGTAATTTAATATTGCAATTTCTATTCTATTGCTGTTATATTCACTCACGTGGGTTTTAGGCTTTTGCCTTAGTTTATACTGGAAGCTATTATGTAGAAACAATTTCTGCTGCAGGAGAAGGTTGAGATCTCACAAACAATGTTTAATCCTGTTTCACTGTCCTAAACCAGTGACAGCTCGAGAAATCATAATAGTTTTCCCCGCTAGATACATTTCTTTTTGGTTTGTCATGGTTCCATGTTCTTGGTTCTTCCGGTCTGATCTTAGGATGCTTGGGATTTATTAGTCTTCTTTGAATTATTTACTGCTATATATATATATATATATATAATATAATATATATATATATATAATATATAATATATATATATATATTATCATAAAATAAAAGAAATACACAGTATAATAAAATTTATAGTACTAAATTATACCACTAACAAAACTAGAAGATTTAAACCAGATTTCAAGAAACACAATATAAAAAATGATGGAAAAGTATATTGTACTAGAATTAACTAAGCGTATGCATAGCATGAAACAGAGTTAGAACTTTAAAATGTAGGAAACCAGAAGAGTCAATAAACTAAAATGAAGACCTATTATGATTTATTTCTAAAGCTGTTGCTGAATAGGACCAGCAAAATTAGGTTAAATATATTTTACTGATCCAATACTTACCCGTTCAGCAGAAATTTTAGCCATAATAGCAAAACATAACCAAATTGAAAAGTTAGACCTAAAGCCAACCATGTGTAATTTGCAACCGACAAAAAAATAAAATACAGTTAATAAAAAATGAATGGAAATGAAATGTTAACAAGATAAATATAAAAATAAATATTGAAAAGAAAATAATAATAATAACATTTATATATATATATATATATATATATATATTAATATATTAATTATATATTATTATATTATATATTTATCTTATATAATAATATATAATTAATCAATGGACTAAAATGAAAACCTAAATGGACTAAAAAGAAAATATATATATATATAATATATATATATATATTATATATTCAGTTCCATTTGCATGCATTTATATATATTTTTTTCGACGGTTGTTTTCTAATGTATAAATTGAATTTTTTTCGAGAAATAGGAACACAAAGTTTTACGAAATGTTGATAAATATCTCAAAAATATATAGTTTTTTCCTTAATGAAAAATTATGATGATGAGAAACAGCATTCTTTTTTTATTTCCCAGTGCTCATTGATTACTATGGGTAAACTATATTTTCTCTCTCTCTCTCTCTGCATTAGACAAGGTTTTCTTACGTAAATCCAACAGTGTAGTTGTGTCGTAATGCATGTATCGTAAATCAATTGTGTGTATCGTAAATGGAAACCTGTGCGATCATTTCTCAGGACAAGAAAAAATACTTCAAAAATAGAATAAAAAAATGCTTTTCGTTTAATCCAATTTCAAAGGAAATGAACCTTACACACACGCAGTCAGACTGCCTACTTTCTCTCGCTGTGTGGGATAGCATTTCCTGATTAAGAATAAATTATATGCTAATAACGTCAATTTATTAGATGTGATTTCAAACGAAAAGAATACGATGACATACAATATTTTAATAAAATATTTCGAAAAGGAAGTATAGAGTGAAGACAAAATTCGAAAAGTACTTTTGAATAAATTAAAGGAAATTAAACCTTTTCCCTTATGCAGTTTACTTCACTTCTATTGCCTTAAAAATCGTACATATTTTTTATTTTTAAGGAAAAATATCAATTATAAAACAAAAATATTTGCAATTTTAATGGTGAAGGTTGATAGCTATTCCGAGTAATTACGTATGATACCGTCCTTCAATTTCGCCAAATCAAAAAACGGCGCCGACTCACAAAATGTCACCAAATGCTGCCATCTATACAAATAAATAAAATTGAAGTGTCTGTTTGTAATTTCAAATTAGCAGCTTTTTACTTAATGCACTAAAAGTATATACGGTACTCATAACAAAAAACCAATTTTTAAAATTTTTGTCTGTCTGTCTGTCTATCTGTCTGTCTATCTGTCTGTCTGTCTGTTTGTTCCGGCTAATCTCGGAAACGGCTGGTACGATTTTAAAAATTCTTTCACTAATGGAAAGCTACATTAACGGGGAGTAACATAGGCTATATTTTATTCCCGTATTCTTACGGGAACGGAAACTATACGGGTGAACGTGAAACTGAATGCCAAGATGAACGCCAGATTGAACGCCAAGCTGAGCTAATGAAGTCGTTGTTTTGGTTACTGGCGACCGGATGCTCTTCATGAGACATAACAGTGTTACGCGCACATGATAATTTGCTGACACGTGCCATAATTTTTTTATGATAGTTATCTCACTGTTCAGTTAAGTAGAGCATTGGCTGTTTCGGATGCACTTTTAAAAATAACAAATCAAGGCTTCGTAAGCAAAAAGCAATACAAGAAACAAAAAATTGATAAGTTTTACGGTTAGTTTTAATCCTTTCTTTTTTTTTTTATTTACATTATCAGTCACATTTAAACAATAATTATTATAATCCCAATCTATATCTATACAAATAAATAAAATTGAAGTGTCTCTTTGTAATTTCAAATTAGCAGCAATTGTTTGGCGGGGTTT